>JAQFVV010007149.1:0-150084 GCA_028023455.1 Epiperipatus broadwayi | reverse complement strand
CATATGACTGGCATTATGGTCGGCTATAGGAAACATTTATTTTACTTAAATTCAATGTGTCTTCATCTCTCATATCAACTGCTATATTATTTAAAGAGATGATAATTCTATTCAATAATGACGTATAATTTTGAATAACACAGCTTTTTTTTTTTTTTCAGAATCTCAGTCAGAATAATAAAAAGACAAGGGTGCTTTTTGTGTCCTTCCATCATCCATGACAACACAATAATATAACTAAGATTTATTACTTAGACAATTTAACTAAATGGGAATGGAATAATGTGCAACCAAAGTTAATGGTTTGGGAATAAATTCATTTTTATTTTTTTTTTTTTATTTTTTTTACACAAAGGTGAATGTTTAGTCTTAAGTTTTCAACTCCATAAATAATTATCATTAAACTAAAATATAATGACATATTCCGATCTGCTTAACTTTATTTATCTGGTATATTAAGTTTTTAAGAATTTGGAATGATTTCGGACTCAAGAAAAGGTTTTGCAAATATTGTGCAAACACTTATATTTAGCATATAAAAACAAAAAAAATGAATCTACAACAAATTTTAACAAGACTATAATTTATTATTATCACAAAAAAAAATATATGAACATTTATTCAATAATCCCATAGTAATACAAAAATATAAAATATAACTGACATTAATCTGTATACTCTTTTGGTTATGGACTAGAGGTTACTACTTCTCCTGTATGCAATCATATGGATTGATTAACTAAAAGTACATTTCATTACCAATACATTGTTTATTAAATTTTGGTAACCTTGTAGAAGCTTTTATTCAAAATTATTGACTAACTATTTTTTTTTTTTTAAATGATTAATCCAATCATATGTAATCCGCAAAATATTAAATTTATTTCTAATACATTTACTTTATTTATGGTCTTTAATGGGATAACCTATTCTAATTATAGGCCAGTTATCAGAAGTTACACTTACCATCTTACATTTAACTTAATGCTAACTTAAGTTATGATACAAATTTTATTCATACGTATAATTTTAAATATGAGTATTATTTAATTACTAACCAGAATTAAATATTGCATTTGAATATTCCTTCAGTAAATAAGCGTTTTAAATTACGCAATTTTAATTACTTTCTCCATTGATTTACTTGTCAAATACTAGCAATATTTAGCAGCACAATACAGATATTGATCTTAGTTACTAACGCACTATTTATACTAAAGTGGATCTTGAGGAACTAACACCTCCAATATAACCTTTATCTTGCCCGAACTTTCAAAATTAAGCACAATAATCAACACCTTCCATGGTGGAGCTATCTTTATTTTCACATGAGGAATATGGAATAACCACGAAGGTCTGTAGAGTAATCTACTACATTAAAATATTTTGGTGGTTTCTTGCCTCTTACTTGGGCATACAATGAACACACACCAAATACAATCCTCTCCTGGGATTTAAACGAATGAAGCATACTAAATGCTAGATAAATTCTTGATCGTCCTATCTATGAGAATCGATCACTTGGGCTATAAACATACCCGAACATTATATTTAAAATCTTCCTCTCATGGAAAACAAAGCTTTTGGGGAGATCATTTTTCATCCCACAAAATAAATACATTATAATTATTACCTATGCGAATATTAAGCATATACCAATGCTATATCTGGGCAGGATAAGTAAATACACTGATTATAATAAACTTATGTTACCGTGTATACTTTGATCAACATCTGAAATCAATGGACATCATAGAATAAAAGTATAATAATTTTAATTTTAATAAAGGAACATTCAAAAAATAGTTGGTAGCATACTATCTTAAACTAAATAAAGTGGATGTGTTATTTAAGAATAATTAGGAATAAATTCCTCAATTAATACAGTATAAATTCGTTTCAAAACTTTAACAAGAAATATTTTGTTATAGCATTTTTTTTTTTTTTAGTTCTGATAATTTTCAATATTTATTTTACCCCTTAAATATCTAAATATTTTTCTTTTACGTATCTAACATACAAAATTTCTACCTACAATTGTATGTAATAATTAAAACATATTTTATAGATTTTTTTCTTTCGTGTTAAATATCAACTTAACCTATAATAATTATATTAAAACATACCTTTGTCATTACAAGGCTAATAAATATCCCTTGACCATACAGACTTTAACCTATGTGATATAACAAAAAAATACATATCATTTATAACTTAGTTTTAAACAATCATTAATTAACAAGTGCATATTCTCTCATTAGAAAATGTTTTTCTGTTGAGCAATTAGTCCAGGTGAAGAGCTTTATCCAGTCGTATTTCACGAAGCAAGTTTAAAAACAATAAACGCATGGTATTATTTCCTTTAAATAAAAGTTTTCTCTTATTTTGTGCGTTTAATAAATTAGGTAAAGAAAAATATAGCAGAATTGAAGATTAATTCTTACTTGAATTAAACTGCTACAATTTTGGGATCCATAGAAAATAAAATATACATATTCTAACATAACAAACAGTTGACGATAGACGATAAACATACACAATTCTTTTTTTTTTATTATTGACGATACGTACAATTCATATTAGCTAGCTTACTTATGGACGGAAATGCACAATTTTTCCGAGATTATTCTGATAATAACTGCAGCTGATTTACATGTATAGGAAGTTTTAATAACTCCAACTGATGTGTAATATAATATATCATTTATTTTTATCATTAAGTCACTAAGATATTTGGTTTTGTTCATACTTTAGGAATTATAAATTTTTTTTAATGGTAACTTCTCCGTAAGAATGCCCCTATATAACTTTTCCTATATTTACTCTGAGAAAGTTTATATATTTTTTTTTTTAAAAAAAATATACAGGTGCATAATTTAATCTTATTTATCATTATTATTATTTCCAGACAATTCTTGGTGAATAAAACATATTTTAACGTATGTAACTACATTACTTGTAAAGGCAGACAATATTGAGAAAGAGCGCGAAAATGTTTCTAGTTGATTTTCCTTGGTTTCAAAATATTTCTTTCAATTATTATTTTTTTTCTATACCAAGAAAATATTAACAAGTGATACAAAGTTACTAAATAATTATTTCTCACTTGGAAATCATTTATCTTCCTTAATTTAGACATAATAACACTTTTCGTGATTCCCTTAGTTAATTCTGTCATTTTTAACTTTAGCATGAGACAATAAATTTTTAAGTATAAAAGGTCTTTAAATAGGTAGATGGCAAAGAAAATCAGGATATCTTATCAAAAAAATTTTAGCCACACATTATATTATTAAAATTTTACTTTGATTACATTTATTTCTGCAAAATAAAATGAAAAAATTGAGTTACCAAATTTCAGCACTGTTCCTTCCTTGAAAACTAAAAGCAGACTATCTTTTTTCAAAAAAAAAAAATATCCATTATGTAATTGGCTGTCCTGTTTTGTTGTTATTTTTTTTTTTTACTTTAGCGACCTCTTACAGAAAAATAATCATTTGATTATAACATAAACAAAAGAAAGGAAAAACCTATTACAATCATATAGTTTTAGTATTATTTACCTGGATTACAAAGTAATTTGACAATATAAAAAAAATAATAATAAATACATTAAATTAACAATCAGTGATGTATAATTCTTTAAACATTATTTTTTTTTTTTACAAAAAGAAATTACCAGAAGTTATTGTGCTTTATGATAAGACACTCATCCACTCTCCCCTCTACCCATCCAAAATCAATTACTGTTTAGCTTTTATACCATATTAATTTGCTCTAATTATTAATATCTCAATTAAATTATTCATGTTCTCTCTTTAAAAATGACATTGAGTTATTAAATCTATTAGTTATTCACCCAAAACATGCCAAAGTGAGTGAATAGCATACTTTATTAATCAATTATTACTATTGTTATTTTATCTTTTTATTTCTTTAAAGAATAGCATTGTTTTCCTGCAGAAATAATGCCAAGTAAACCAAGTGTCAATAACACTAGGTTACAATTCTCCCACCATTATAATAAATAAAAAATAAAATAATATATGCATTTTTAACACTTCTTATGGTATTACTAAGTTTATATCCTACTTCTTTCTTATGTCAATAAATACAGTTTAAAGGATTTAATTTTGCTTGGGATATGGTAGTAAGCTTCGGGCATTATAGGTACCTCTTGTTCCATCAGGGGTTGAGACCAAAAAGGCATTCTCACCCACTTGTTTCACAATTTCATAGGGGCCTTCATAAAGATACATGAATTTTCTAAACATATGTTTCCGGAGATTACTCACATGGGGAGTTCTAATTAAAACAAAATCATGGACTTTAAAAGGATGTGGACTGGTTTTGGAATAACGAGTGCGTTTATCACCCATCTTTTTAAGGTTAATTCTGGCCAGTGCTTGGTCATGTTCCACATTAATATTTTCCACTATTACGGGTAACGGTGTTTTGATTAGTAAAGGTTCAGGTCTACCAAAGTGCAGCCGAATTGGAGACATCCTAGTAGACTCATTAATAGTTATATTTATATAATTAATCACCTGTGGCAACTTATTGACCCACTGTTTGTGATCCCGTTCCATATATACTCGGAACAACCTACTTATCTCACGCATGATTCTTTCACTTGGATTGGATTGGGGATTTCTAATCGAGCACATGATATGTTGAATATTTTGCTTCTTACCCCACTTTTTCCATGTACCAGAAATGAATGCAGTAGCATGGTCGGTAAGTATTGAAGCTGGTTTTCCTATTAATGGAATTTGATAAGTTTCCAAGCACTTAATAACATTTTTAGCATCTGTTTTTGGAACTGGGTAAGCAGAGACATATTTGGTAAAAACGTCATACATCACAAGAATAAATTTTTGACGGTTGAAAGGTGGAAGTGGTCCATAAAAGTCCAGTGCCAATAATTCATTGGGCTGACTGGGCAGTATGGGTTGAAGTGTTCCCACATACGATTTATTTTGAAACTTAGTTTTTAAACAAATCTCGCATTCCCTAAGTCTACGGGCAATGGATTCAGACATCTTATGAAAATAAAAATGCTTCTTAATAATAGGTTCAATTTTCTGAATTCCATAGTGTCCATATTGGGTGTGAACATAATCTATGAGTTTATTGACTAAACATAAAGGAATAATCACTCTCCAAGAATTTTCATCTCCCCTTTTTAATTTCTTCATTAAAATTCTATCTTTAAACCTATACCCCTCTTTAATTCTATCAGCATATCTACTTTTCTGACCTAATTTAGCTGGATCTGATAAGAAGTGAACTATTCTCTCCAGCCTAGCATCCTGTGCTTGCAGTAATTCTAAATTTGTATAATCTCTAACTATTTCTTCCTCTAACAAACTAGACATATTACAAATAATTATATTTTCAGTACTGGGGTTCTGATAATTAACAGAAACAGGATTGCGGCTAAGAATATCTGCAATGACATTATCCTGTCCTGAACAATATATGATTTCATACTGATACTGTTGGAGATAGAGGCTCCATCTGATTAATCTTTCATTATTAAGGTAACTCTTGTTGAGAAACTCTAAACTACGATGATCAGTTAATACTATAATTTTTGATCCCAACAAAAGCTGTCTAAGTTTTTGAAATCCCCACACAACAGCTAATGCCTCTTTTTCTGTGGTGGTATAGTTAAGTTCCGCTCCCCTTAAATGTCGGCTTAAGAAATATAAGACTCTAGGTTCCTTATTCTCATTAAATTGGTATAGAATCACCCCTAAACCGAACCCACTACTGTCGGTTTGCAAATAGAACTCTTTATTTAAATCTGGATAGGCTAAAATTACTGTTTTTAAAAAGTTATCTTTAACAATTTGAAATTCCCTTGTATGTTCCTGGGTCCACCTCCACTTTTCACACTTTTTTAATAAAACAGATAAGTGCATAGTATCATATGAAAATTTTTTATAAAACCTGTGATAGTAATTACACAGTCCCAAAAACGATCTCAAGTGCTTTCTGGTTTTAGGGACGGGAAACCTTTGAATGGCGGCAATTTTGTCTGGGTGAGGTTTGACCCCTTCAGCACTAACCAAATGACCAAGAAAAGAGATTTCTCGGGCAATTAAAATACATTTTTCTAAGTTGACTTTTATATTGTTATCTGAACACTCACAAAGAAACATGCTAAGATGCTGTAAATGATCATTTAAATTTTCCGAAGCAATGACAATATCATCGACATATATAACTAACAAATTTTTCAGTTCTTTTGAAAAGACCATATTCAAGCATCTGATAAGGCCAGCCCCACTATTAATTAAACCAAAGGGCATCCTTTGAAAAATATAAGATTGGCCCTGGTAACGGAATGCCGTATACTTTTGATCATTTTTGTGGAGTGGGATTTGCCAATAGCTGGCGGTTAAATCAAATGTGGAGAATATGCTCTTCCCTTTGAACTTCGTCAATAATTCCTGAATAGGTGATGGTATGTCATGCTCTGGGACAGTATGCTGGTTAAGTGTACGTGCATCCAGACAGACTCTAATGGATCCATCTTTCTTTTTGACTACTACTAATGGATTCACATAAGACGAAGGGCTGGGCTTAATTATTTGCCAGTCAATCATCTTATTAATCTGCTGTTGAACCTCTGCCTGGTATTGATAAGGAATAGGATAAGTACGCTGCTGGAAAGGCTCATTATCTTTCAAATTGATTCTATGGACATACCCTTTTAATATACCAGGTATTTTGGAGAAAACACAACGATACTGGAACAACAACTGGAAAAATGGTTTATAGTATTCTGTGCCAATAATACATGAACCATCCAACTTAACTTTAATATTTACATCAACTGTTGTCTCCTGTATGGTCATTAATTGATTCATCTGACTATTACAATTGACTAGGAAGAGGGCAAATCTCCTCTTTACATCCAAAAGTTTCATCTCTGTAATTAATATAACAATTATTTAGAGTCATGAAATCCGAACCAATTATGGCTTCATGAATCAAACCTGGCATGATTAAAAAGACATGCTCAAATTTGCACAAATTAATTTCTAATGTAATAAAAACCTGTCTATTAGATAACTTAGTCTTCTTTCCATTAGCAAGTATTACCCTAATCACCTTAGTTGGTAAAATTGGAATAGATTGGTCAGCTGACTGAATTTTCAAGTAAGTTTCTTCAGACAACAAGGAAGCTTGACTGCCTGAATCAATTAAGGTGTTGACAACAATTCCTGAAATGATAATCTTTATCATGGGACAGTTGTACAAGATAGGTGGCTCAGACATTTTGCCAGGTTCCAAATAATCAATGTCAAGGTCTATATTATTGATAATCCACATCATGCTGTTCCCCATATGTTTAAAAATAGGGCCCCGAAGTGAGGAACATTCCTGCGAGGTCCTTTTTAATTTAATGCCCCGCTACTTTTACTACCTTTTATATTTTTCTTTGGTATTGTTGGGATACCACTAGTAGAAGGCTGATTCTCATTCAGAATTCTACTCTTAACTGTTGGCCTACTGAGGTGGCTATTCTGTCTACCATAGGGATTCGTCCTATAATATCCTTTTTCTCTAACTAACTTCCTCCTTCCCATATGTGACCTATCTGCGAAATTGATATTACTCACCATCGGATGGGTGTCTCTATTTACCCTAATTCTATTATCAATATTCCTATCGCTGGTCTCTAACGAATCTAAAATTTCTACTACCTCTTCTATGGTATGTCTGTCAGCAGCAATCAAGATCTGCTCTATATGCCTCGGCAGATTATGGCGAATTATTCGCACAATTTGTGTCTCAGATAAAGGATAAGCTGTCAAGGTTTTCAATTTGATGGCCTGACTCCTGAAAAACTGAGTATAACTACCCTTATTTACATGATATCTTTCCTGAGATATCTGATATCTCAGGTTATCTTGGCGGTCTTCCCCCCAAAAACTGGCTAACATAAGATATTTGAAGTCTCCATATGTTTCTGGTTTAATAAATAATGATTGCCACCAGTCTTTAGATGCTGCACACAAATGGTTAGCGGCAATAGCAATCTTTTCTATCTCAGATAAATGACATAAGGTGAATAACTCCTCCAGATTCTGGAGATACTCGTGTGGATTCTCCAGATATTCACCTCTAAAAAATTTTATTTTTAAGAATTTTAAGGCCATGGAGCTATTACTTTCTGGCTCTAGCATGACTTTACTTCTAGCCTCATTTAATGGATCGTATATTGATTCTACTGGACTAATTACCGTATGTAACTCAGATATTACTTGGTTATTATGACCATTATTTGTTTCCTTTACTTGAGTTTCAGATAAACCTTTACTTTGAACAACTTTTTTACTTTTTGTAAAATTATCCCTATTATAGTCTATAGCTTGCATTCGACTCTCTAATTCTAACTTATAGTTCTGCCATTCACAGTCTATTCTCTTTGAACTATCTTTTAGGCCTACATTTAAGTGTTTAATCTGTTGTTCCAATTGGTTAATAGTTTCATCTTTATCTATCCCGAATTTATCTTCTAACCTTTGATAGACTTTACTCTCACACTGAGTCATTAATTCCCCTATTTCATCTTGGAGATTATTATGTAATAGCTGTGCATTACTCTTTATTATATCATTAAAATTTTCTACTCTTCCCATAACTTGACTTAGCTCACTTTCTAGATTTTGATTAATCTCACATTGGGTCAACTCTTGAGTTTCTAGTTTAGCTATTAATCTGGTAATCTGGCTCTGACATCCTTTCACTACATTGTCAGGTGCTAGAGTTATATTTTT
This sequence comes from Epiperipatus broadwayi, assembly GCA_028023455.1. Taxonomy (NCBI): domain Eukaryota; kingdom Metazoa; phylum Onychophora; class Udeonychophora; order Euonychophora; family Peripatidae; genus Epiperipatus; species Epiperipatus broadwayi. Next base: position 141,289 of record JAQFVV010007149.1, on the reverse strand, counting down.
AACTTCCTCTTTCAAATTACTAACTTCACTTCTAGCACTGTCTAATTCTCCCTTAATAGATTCAACTCTATCCTGAACTTCTCTTTGAAATACTACTGTTTCCTTTTGATAATTTCTTATTTCCTGTACTTCATTGTTTAATACAATATATTGACTTTTAAAGTCCTGCTGGATAGCCTCAATCATATTTTCTGCCCTTTCAGAATTTGTTTCGATCTCTTTCCTTATTCTTATTTCCAGCTTTTCAGAGGCCAATTTTGATTCTTCTACATGATTTCTCAAATCTTCCCTTAAGTCCTTTATCTCCTGTACTTGATTTTGAGATGTCTCTTTGATCTCCTGCATTTGATTCTCTAATTTAATATTTAAATTTTGTATCTGACTTTTTAATTCACTATTTGATTGTTCTAATTTACTATTTGAGTTTTGGATCTGACTTTTTAATTCACTATTTGATTGTTCTAATTTACTATTTGAGTTTTGGATCTGACTTTTTAATTCACTATTTGATTGTTCTAATTCACTATTTGAGTTTTGGATCTGACTTTTTAATTCACTATTTGATTGTTCTAATTTACTATTTGAGTTTTGGATCTGACTTTTTAATTCACTTTTTAATTCACTATTTGAGTTTTGTATCTGACTTTTCAATTCACTATTTGATTTTTCTAATTTTTTCAAGAATTCCTCCAATGTATTTCTCATTAATTGATCTGGCTCATTTTCATGTTTTCCCTTTATTATTGTGGCTTCTTCTGGGTTAGCTATATCCAAATCTTCCCCTTCCTCTTTTAATTCTACACTAAAATATGGAGTCTGTGTATCAGGGGATTGTAACTCTTGGGATCCTCCCAAATCCTCAGAAATACTATGATTATCTTTGTTTTCACTCATATTAAAATTCTAACTCTTTTAGTATTTAACAGTACTGAAATATTAGCAATGAACTATTAATAAATTTATCGATAAGAAATTATTGACAAGACATCCTGCCTCCATGCCTCTCCTACCAAAAACAATCTACACCAAAAACTATGCTCTGACATTTAATATCCCTAAAGCTCCAACATTAACTACTAAATATGCTTTTTTTTTTTTTTTTTTTTTTCACATGCTTCTTGGTCCATATAAATCTCATTAGATATTATGTAATATAGCATAAGTGCCAATCACAAGACCAGACAAACAGATCATCATAAATGATAAAATCATTACAGTGTTTTATGGAATTGCCTACAGACCACAACATCATAAACTGACAACTTAATTATTTATTTTTCAGTGGCAAAAGATTAGATCATATAATAGATATTCACATAATATCTTATGGCTAAAACAATTCATTATTGGCAAATATTTTTAATCAATGAATAACTAATCCATTCAAGTGCAAACAATATTAATATTGACTTCCAGAAAAGTTTACTAAATTCCTTGTGGCCAGCTATAGCCATCGATGGCCCCTGTAGTTGGGCAGCCATTTCTAACCCATGACACTAATTTTTCAGGTTGTTGTTAAGGCAACCAAAATAAAGCAACATATCCATTAATTTTCCAATATGATCTAAAATACCTTTCATATAATACAATTGTACATTCAATTCTCTTAAGCCATGCCACGGTTGTAATAACAACAATAATTGATCACTTATTAATTTAAAGAATAATTATAATAATATTAATCTCAGGGTTCTTTGTTTCATGTAAGGAAATGCTCGGCAGTATTGTGTTGTCGCATATGACTGGCATTCTGGTCGGCTATAGGAAACATTTATTTTACTTAAATTCAATGTGTCTTCATCTCTCATATCAACTGCTATATTATTTAAAGAGATGATAATTCTATTCAATAATGACGTATAATTTTGAATAACACAGCCTTTTTTTTTTTCAGAATCTCAGTCAGAATAATAAAAAGACAAGGGTGCTTTTTGTGTCCTTCCATCATCCATGACAACACAATAATATAACTAAGATTTATTACTTAGACAATTTAACTAAATGGGAATGGAATAATGTGCAACCAAAGTTAATGGTTTGGGAATAAATTCATTTTTATTTTTTTTTATTTTTTTTTTTTACACAAAGGTGAATGTTTAGTCTTAAGTTTTCAACTCCATAAATAATTATCATTAAACTAAAATATAATGACATATTCCGATCTGCTTAACTTTATTTATCTGGTATATTAAGTTTTTAAGAATTTGGAATGATTTCGGACTCAAGAAAAGGTTTTGCAAATATTGTGCAAACACTTATATTTAGCATATAAAAACAAAAAAAATGAATCTACAACAAATTTTAACAAGACTATAATTTATTATTATCACAAAAAAAAAATATATGAACATTTATTCAATAATCCCATAGTAATACAAAAATATAAAATATAACTGACATTAATCTGTATACTCTTTTGGTTATGGACTAGAGGTTACTACTTCTCCTGTATGCAATCATATGGATTGATTAACTAAAAGTACATTTCATTACCAATACATTGTTTATTAAATTTTGGTAACCTTTTAGAAGCTTTTATTCAAAATTATTGACTAACTATTTTTTTTTTTTAAATGATTAATCCAATCATATGCAATCCGCAAAATATTAAATTTATTTCTAATACATTTACTTTATTTATGGTCTTTAATGGGATAACCTATTCTAATTATAGGCCAGTTATCAGAAGTTACACTTACCATCTTACATTTAACTTAATGCTAACTTAAGTTATGATACAAATTTTATTCATACGTATAATTTTAAATATGAGTATTATTTAATTACTAACCAGAATTAAATATTGCATTTGAATATTCCTTCAGTAAATAAGCGTTTTAAATTACGCAATTTTAATTACTTTCTCCATTGATTTACTTGTCAAATACTAGCAATATTTAGCAGCACAATACAGATATTGATCTTAGTTACTAACGCACTATTTATACTAAAGTGGATCTTGAGGAACTAACACCTCCAATATAACCTTTATCTTGCCCGAAGTTTCAAAATTAAGCACAATAATCAACACCTTCCATGGTGGAGCTATCTTTATTTTCACATGAGGAATATGGAATAACCACGAAGGTCTGTAGAGTAATCTACTACATTAAAATATTTTGGTGGTTTCTTGCCTCTTACTTGGGCATACAACGAACACACACCAAATACAATCCTCTCCTGGGATTTAAACGAATGAAGCATACTAAATGCTAGATAAATTCTTGATCGTCCTATCTATGAGAATCGATCACTTGGGCTATAAACATACCCGAACATTATATTTAAAATCTTCCTCTCATGGAAAACAAAGCTTTTGGGGAGATCATTTTTCATCCCACAAAATAAATACATTATAATTATTACCTATGCGAATATTAAGCATATACCAATGCTATACCTGGGCAGGATAAGTAAATACACTGATTATAATAAACTTATGTTAACGTGTATACTTTGATCAACATCTGAAATCAATGGACATCATAGAATAAAAGTATAATAATTTTAATTTTAATAAAGGAACATTCAAAAATAGTTGGTAGCATACTATCTTAAACTAAATAAAGTGGATGTGTTATTTAAGAATAATTAGGAATAAATTCCTCAATTAATACAGTATAAATTCGTTTCAAAACTTTAACAAGAAATGTTTTGTTATAGCATTTTTTTTTTTTTTAGTTACTTCTGATAATTTTCAATATTTATTTTACCCCTTAAATATCTAAATATTTTTCTTTTACGTATCTAACATACAAAATTTCTACCTACAATTGTATGTAATAATTAAAACATATTTTATAGATTTTTTTCTTTTGTGTTAAATATCAACTTAACCTATAATAATTATATTAAAACATACCTTTGTCATTACAAGGCTATTAAATATCCCTTGACCATACAGACTTTAACCTATGTGATATAACAAAAAAATACATATCATTTATAACTTAGTTTTAAACAATCATTAATTAACAAGTGCATATTCTCTCATTAGAAAATGTTTTTCTGTTGAGCAATTGGTCCAGGTGAAGAGCTTTATCCAGTCGTATTTCACGAAGCAAGTTTAAAAACAATAAATGCATGGTATTATTTCCTTTAAATAAAAGTTTTCTCTTATTTTGTGCGTGTAATAAATTAGGTAAAGAAAAATATAGCAGAATTGAAGATTAATTCTTACTTGAATTAAACTGATACAATTTTGGGATCCATAGAAAATAAAATATACATATTCTAACATAACGAACAGTTGACAATAGATGATAAACATACACAATTTTTTTTTATTATTATTGACGATACGTACAATTCATATTAGCTAGCTTACTTATGGATGGAAATGCACAATTTTTCCGAGATTATTCTGATAATAACTGCAGCTGATTTACATGTATAGGAAGTTTTAATAACTCCAACTGATGTGTAATATAATATATCATTTATTTTTATCATTAAGTCACTAAGATATTTGGTTTTGTTCATACTTTAGGAATTATAAATTTTTTTAACGGTAACTTCTCCATAAGAATGCCCCTATATAACTTTTCCTATATTTACTCTGAGAAAGTTTATATATTTTTTTTTAAAAAAATATACAGATGCATAATTTAATCTTATTTATCATTATTATTATTTCCAGACAATTCTTGGTGAATAAAACATATTTTAACGTATGTAACTACATTACTTGTAAAGGCAGACAATATTGAGAAAGAGCGCGAAAAATGTTTCTAGTTGATTTTCCTTGGTTTCAAAATATTTCTTTCAATTATTATTTTTTTTCTATACCAAGAAAATATTAATAAGTGATACAAAGTTACTAAATAATTATTTCTCACTTGGAAATCATTTATCTTCCTTAATTTAGACATAATAACACTTTTCGTGATTCCCTTAGTTAATTCTGTCATTTTTAACTTTAGCGTGAGACAATAAATTTTTAAGTATAAAAGGTCTTTAAATAGGTAGATGGCAAAGAAAATCAGGATATCTTATCAAAAAAATTTTAGCCACACATTATATTATTAAAATTTTACTTTGATTACATTTATTTCTGCAAAATAAAATGAAAAAATTGAGTTACCAAATTTCAGCACTGTTCCTTCCTTGAAAACTAAAAGCAGACTATCTTTTTTCAAAAAAAATAATATCCATTATGTAATTGGCTGTCCTGTTTTGTTGTTATTTTTTTTTTTTTTACTTTAGCGACCTCTTACAGAAAAATAATCATTTGATTATAACATAAACAAAAGAAAGGAAAAACCTATTACAATCATATAGTTTTAGTATTATTTACCTGGATTACAAAGTAATTTGACAATATAAAAAAATAATAATCAATACATTAAATTAACAATCAGTGATGTATAATTCTTTAAACATTATTTTTTTTTTTTTTTACAAAAAGAAATTACCAGAAGTTATTGTGCTTTATGATAAGACACTCATCCACTCCCCCCTCTACCCATCCAAAATCAATTACTGTTTAGCTTTTATACCATATTAATTTGCTCTAATTATTAATATCTCAATTAAATTATTCATGTTCTCTCTTTAAAAATGACATTGAGTTATTAAATCTATTAGTTATTCACCCAAAACATGCCAAAGTGAGTGAATAGCATACTTTATTAATCAATTATTACTATTGTTATTTTATCTTTTTATTTCTTTAAAGAATAGCATTGTTTTCCTGCAGAAATAATGCCAAGTAAACCAAGTGTCAATAACACTAGGTTACAATATATATATATATATATATATATATATATATATATATATATATATATATATATATATATATATATATATATATATATATATATATATATTACAATGCTGCAAAAAATAAAAAATTAAAAACATATACCTTATAGCAAATTTTGATAAAAACTAATAATTTAATAGAAGTAAAAGAAAATAAAAATATTTAGATGCAAATTGCATTTTAAATATTAATAACCTCACAATTAAATCAGGAATTTCTAGAATAGACAATGAAAAATTTACTGATACTTCATACTTTGATTTTTTTTTAACAACTTTAATTCTGGTTATTTATCCACTGTTTAACATTCTCCAAAAGAAAAATTGTATGTACAAAAAAAAAAAAATCTTCATGCTGATACATGAGAGTAAAAATACATATACAAAACATTAATTAATTTGAGAATAAGAACAAAAGTAATTTCTTTTTTAATCAGCTCCTAGGGTATACTGTCTCTAGTAAAAGTTATTATAAAAGAGCTTTCCATTTCCTAGGTTTTTGTATTGATTTATATTTCTTCTATTTTAGCTTTTATTGACATATATGAGTAATAAGGTATTAGTATGTAGACCAACTCATCATGGATGACATAGAATAAATAATAATAGTCATCTTTCATTATTTTCCCCACTCTCCTTTAGCACTCTATTTTACAATCTTCTCTTGTAGGCAGATGCCCAAATATCTTTTTACATAGCAGATTTATATTTTGAAGTTGAATTACATTAATTGGCCTACATGGTTTAACTTACTCTTCCATTTAGAATATGATTTCAACAAAGTGAATATTTCCATTTCTGATATTTGAGAATTAACTTTTCTGTCACTAAATATTATTACTAGCAACTGAAAGAAGCAGAAAGTGATTTTCTTTTTCTTCTTCTTATAGCCTGATACACAGTTTAGTCAGCATCTAGAGTAAAGAGAAACCAAATAAAATAAATTGACTCATTTATAATCCATTGATATATGATATAAGCAGATCTAAAGAGATCACATAATACACACACAATTTAGAACATTATGAGAAGATCAAATTTTGTCATACCATCAAAGGGTATTCCCCAAGGATCTCCTCTTGCTGCATTGCTTTTTTCTGTCTATTTGGGTCATATGATAAAAGAAATTGAAAGCAGAATGCATGGTCTATATTTGCCTCTTCTAGGTGTAAAAATGCAAGTAACTGCTTTTATAGATGATGTGGTAATTATATTTCAGAATAGCTTTAATGTTCAAATAGTAATGGAGATTCTTCAGAAATTCCAAACAATGACTGGCTCTCTTATTCAACCTTTTAAGTCTGCAGCCTGGAAGCTTGCCATGGCAAGGAAAATACCATGTGAATTTCTAGCTACAACATCTATTTTCTTGGGAATACCAGTATATCACTCTAAATTTTCTATGAATAAATACTTGAATGAGTTGATAATTAATAAAATAGACTCTAAAATTTGTTTCTTTTCTTCAATGAGGATTTATCCAGTAACTAGAGCTAAAATTTTTAATGCAGTTGTTTCAGGAATATTGGCATATTATGGACCTTGGGTTTCTCTTTTCAATAATACAATAAATAAAATTAATAGGATAGCTAAGAAATATGTTTAGGGTAAAACTAGTAACTCAATTTCTGTCTATACTTTACAGCTGCCTGTAAGTAAAGAGGCGGGGGGGGGGGTAATTAAATTGAAGCAAGAGATTATGTTGTCTTTATTAAAGCTACTACTTACTTGAATATAATAAAAAATAAAATTTTTGACCCACCAGATTGTGATATAAGACTTTTTAGTGAAATAGGAAAAGAGAAAAAATCCCTTTTTCTTGACTTGATGATATCTTATAAGAATTTACAGGTCCATCTAAATTTATCAAATTTGGAAAGTTTTGAGATATAAGGACCTAAAAACACTTAGATTGTTGAGAGATCTCATAGATGGATATATCTAAAGAGAAAATTTTGAGGAATTATCAATCAATATGTGCTCCTCCATCCTACATTAAATTTGTTTTTAAATTGATAAATGGCTTGTTACCTACAACTGCCTTTTTGAATTGTAGTTGTGGAATGAATATGTATATCAAATGTATATTGTGCAAAAGTAAAGAAGAAACCTTCTTACATTTGTTCAAAGAGCATAGTGGTTTTTGACAATTAAGAAACCATTTATAATTTTGAGATATATGATAATAAATATATTCAGAGGTTTGACTTCATAATGCAATGATAATAGAACATGTGTTGAAAACAATGTGGGCTGTAAGATATTCATTAATTTTTGATAACAAGAAATATAATTGGATTAAAAAACTAGAAGATGATTAGATAAATACTATTATCAATGTATAAAATGTCTGCTACAAAAACAAATTGAAAGAATATGGGATGGATTTTTCCCTTCTGTATGTAAAATATGGAATAGTGAGTATTATTTTTTTTAAAAATGTGTTTTAGATATCTTGTAAGAAAGAAAAGAAGAAGAAAAAAAAGAAAAATGTTTTTTGTTAATAAGTAAATATTTGTTTTTTTCTGTTAATAAAGTTAATTTACTTAAAATAAAAATAATACACACAAAATTTACTTTCATTTTTTTCTCTCTTTCATTTTTCTTTGTCTTTTTTTTTGTAATTATATATATATATATAAACAAGTTAATTTTTTATATATATTTCAAATAAATTAAATTTGCTTGTTTATTTACAAATTAACAGAAGAGAGATTTAATACTAATTAAAAATATTTTAACCTAGAAAAAAAATACTTTAAGTTGTACTTTTCTCTCTCTCTCTCTTTTTTTATGAAATTTAATAAACATAAATAACTTTTTTTTTTCACAATAATAATATAGCTATGCAGAACTTTACATATATTTTCATTTATAAATATAACTTAAAAAAAATTTTTTTTTTTTTTTGAATAAAATAAAATGCCATTTATTTCGATAATATAAAATGTATAGGGTTTAAACCAGTGTACCATAATCTATTGGTATAATATAAATAGCCAAACTCTGAATAGTAAACTGCGCAATATACATATCATTGGACCAGTTACAAGGAAAGCCCTTTATCACCTTTAACATCCCTAACATTACTAAATTATAAATTAAATAGCTACAAATTTCATTTATATTGAACAGGTTTTGTTTCATCATTTGCAATTCGCTTGTTAAGATTTATATAAAAATGAAATTAATTACCTGACTAAAATATATTTATATATGTTCTTATTAATTGTGTAAAATACAATATACTTTTACAGGTATACATATATATATTAATTTTTTTGCTTGTCAGTTCACATGCTTATATGTGCATGATTTATTACATAAAAAGAAACAAAAAAGTATCACTCATGATTAGATAATAATAGAGATTTGATTTGGCACAACTGATAAATAATTTTATTTTAAAGTCCTTTGAGCCATGTATTGTTATAGTGTTTCATAATTTGGATATTGTGTATAATATTTTATATTTTAGTTAAATAATGTGTTAAATAGAGACTATTTAATTCACTTGTCACATATTAAATATGGACCACAGAAAGGTGTTTGGAGTTACCAGAAAGAAGACCCTTTGATTCCTTTATGAAACCTTGGAGGAACTAGGCAGATATATTCCTAATGTCCATCCCATATGTTCTAATTGTAGTTGCCCTCATTACTATGTGATTATTCTAACAATAAACAAGCATTGATGAATTATTCACCAATGTGAATCATTCAGTATGGTAAAATTTTTGGCTCTTATCTTTTAGTCCAAACTAAGAAATGTCATGGCCTCTTTTTTCATTTGCCTGATAATTTTTAACTGTAACACTCATTAAATAAACTTTTTTGAAGCAAGATGAATGTTAAGTGTGCATTTAAATGCACTTTTTATATATGTACAATCATTAAAAATGAAACAAAATTATAGTCATTATTTTCAGAAGGCTAAAATGTCATCAATCAAATGAGAAATAGGTGAATAAAAGCAGGTGCAATGAATCACATAAGTATGGATAAAAGCTGCTGTTTTTATGATAATTTTTATTTTTAAATGTATATCCCAACAAATTCTCATTGAAAGGATGAAGTGAAGAATTTATATATATATACATACAATCCTTATAATTATATCAAACATTTTAATGTTACACTGCCAAGCTTTAATACTAGAATTGAAAATAATATTGAAAAATTTAAATGCTGCCACTAAATTGGGTTAATTTATTTATCTATGCAACAGATCATCTCAAATGAAAGAAGGTTACATAAACAGGAAATTATCTAATATTAAATGTGACATTGCTGGAACTTATGAAGTTAGAAGAAAAAAATGAAGAGGGAATTAATTTGGAATTTGAACATATAATTTATTACAAATTTTGAAAACAGAGGGTAGAATATATTATTAAAAAAATACAAAAATTGAAAGCCTATCAGTCAGAAATGAAAAGTAGTTATTCAACTTAATGGAAGATACCAAATCCAGATAATTTAGGTTTATGCCCCAACTATTTCTCATTGTGATGAAGAAGTAAAGGACTTTTATATGTGTAAAAAATATGTTTGGTAACTTAAAGTGACATTTTAAAGTTGTCACAGAGGAATTTTTTGCTAGAAGTGGAAAATAATTGAAAGATGAAAATGCTGTAGATAAAATTAATTAAGAAGGCAGACATTAGAAAGGGTATTGATTTATGGAAATTGCAAACAAATAATTATGTATTATAAGATTCTTCTTTGATAAAACACTAAACTAAAATGGCTATGGATGCATTTAGATGAAGATATAACAGAATTGAATTGTATTTTGATAAGAAAATTATGCATTTCAAGATTACAAAGATTTAAAAAATGATCATTGATTAGTGAGATCTAAGATATATGTCAATACTATGCTAGAGGTATAACAACAATTAAGAAAAAAATATTAGCTGTTTAAATCCATAACCTTCACAATCTCTCCAATAAACTTAAAATAGAACTTGCAAATAATTTCACAATATAAACAAATGTTGAAGGTGATTCAGATTTGATTCAGGTTAAAATGAAGATAACATATATTTTATTAAGATAACTGCTACACAGATAGTATAAAAGAAAAATATCCTTTTAATGGTGACAAGATGATGTAAATGAAGGAGTGTGAAAATATAAGAAAAGAATGCATTAAAAATTGAATGCCTCATATATTGTAAAATGTGTAAAAAAAGAATTGATAATTATATAAGCAAATATAACTATGAACTGGGGGGGGGGGGCTATAAAAGAAAGTAAATGTCTCAAAACATAAAATAATATCTTTATATTGGAAAGAATGTTGTTTAATAATAAGAAGAAAAAATGGGAACTATTACCAAAAAGATGGCTGGCATCATGAAATGCATGAAAGAGTTTTATAAAAAATTATATAGTAATTAAAAATAAGAAATTAAAATAAACCTATAATTACAACAACTTTTGAATTATAAAATATTTTAAAGTAAGAGATGAAATATGAAATTAAATCTACAAAGAAGGGAAAAGGTGATGACCTAGTGGTTAGCATAGCTGCCTTCCAAGTAGCTGGCCCAAGTTCACTCCCCGGTCAATGCATTTGACATATGAAAAAAAAAAGAAGGGAAAAGTTCAAGAAAATATGGAATTATCACTGCTAATTCAAAAGAATCAGCTAATGAAAAAGGAAAATTATTGGCAAAAGTATAAACAAAATGTATTCATGACAAATATATAGTGTATGTTTGGTGTAGTAGTAATATTGATATTTAAGAAAGGTTATAAAAAAGTATTAGAAATTACAAACTTATTAATCTTCTATTAATTCTAAATAAAATCTTTACGTTCATCATTTTAATTTATTTCAGCAAAGATTGGATCATCAAACAAAAGAAGAAGCCGAATTTTAAAATGTTTTTTAAAACAATGTCTCATATCCAAGTATTGGCAGACATTGTAGAAAGGACTAATGAATATGAATTATTGTCATGCTTTGGATTGAAAAGATATTTGATTCTAAAACATATCTTCCATGAATAGTTCACCAAGTTATAGATTTAGGATATTGGCATATTCTGAAAAATATTTATAAAAATAAAATAGCAAAGGTTAGACTACAATAGTCATACTAAAGGGTGTGTGATTATTCCATATCTCTAAAACTTTTTATAGCAGTTTTAAAAGAATTAAAAGGGAAGTAAAAAAGTAAAAGTAAATGGAATGATGATGTTGTTATTGCAAATGATTCTTCATAACTTCTTGAAATGTTGCAAGAATTATCAGATGAAAGTAAAAAAGTAGTACTAAAAATAAATACTAACAATATTAAACTTATGCTCAATGGATTTTCTCAGAATAAGAAAATAAAATGTATTTATTTAGAATATGGATTTAAACATCTTAACTATTAACATCTGTAACCAAGAGATAAATTCACTAGTGGCTTCATTACATCTTTCAATTCTGTTACTATAGCTATAAATCTGATATTCATTAATGAAATGATTCATAGCGTATATATTCCGCTGCTGACAAAAAACAATGTGTAATAAATTCCATTTATGAAGAAGAAGAGGAAAATGATCATGGGTTGGGTTAGGAATTTATTAAGCACTGACATATGTTGACTATTAAAGCTTACACTAATTGACATAAAATTAATGAGATTAGAAGAATTTTTGGTGAATAGCAATATGTAAGATGGGATCAGATGATGTATTGTTGGTCATATTGTTGGTTTAGTGACAATATTTCTTTAATAGTTAACATTTGATTTTAAGGAAAAGAAAATATATGATCTATCTTAGCCTAATAGTGATGGTATAATAATAATGGCTAATAATGATGGTATTAATATTAAAACATCATTATCATTAAAATAATGATAATTTTTCAATGAAATTATATAAATGGGCAAAAGAAAAAAGCAGCACATAGAAAGAAAGAGAGTCTAACTCATTTTTTTATTATTTATGTAGCAAGGAAGAAAGTCTAACTCATTTTTTATTTATTTGTGTATCAAAGCGTTGGGAAGCAAACCCCAGGACAATTGCTTGTAAGGCAGCTATGCTAGCCACTCGGCCATCAGTGCTTAACTCATTTTTCAATGAGAATTCATTCATAAATTCTATAGAAAGAAAAATAAAGGAATAAAAAACACAAAAGAATAATTTCAAAACATTTACAAGAATTTTATATCCGTTAATTTTTATTTTAAAAATATAGATTTAGAAAGTTTTAAAATTCATACAAAAATTTCAGCTCATGTTAGTTTATATTCACATGAGCGTGTGTGTGCTTGTGTGAACATGTGAAGTAAATATACTGAGAGGTTAAGTACCCAGGATCTAAATTGTTAATACAGATATATAATGTACTCATGAAATTTAACTTTTTAATATAATTTAAATGTTTAGTTTTTGTTTTAATTTTACATTGCATTAAAAAAATGACAGAAAAGTTTATGAACTCGGATTTCATTGCGGAGTATTTTTCTTTTTAAATACAAATAAAGACTCTACTATCACCACAATACATTTATGGATAGGAAAACAAAAAGTAATTTTACAAATATGTTGCTGTTTGATAATTATCTAAGAGAATATGAATACCGGTTTAATTCTAATATTGTTAAGATAATTCATGAGAAATGAAATGCCAGAAATAAAAATTAAAGCAGCTTCTTTTATTGTGCAAAATGACAACATATAAAGTTGAAGTGTTATAATTTGTTAGCCACGAATCAGGCACTAATGAATTAAAAATATACTATATATACATAAAATTTTACATTAAATATTATTCTATTTTTTATGTTTATATGTATACATAACTTTATGAAATATGAATACATTTTGCCTCTGCATTAAAAAACAGTTTAGTATTTATAATAACTAATAAACCTCAAAACACATGCATTTTAAAAGTCTCATGATATGTAGGTAGCATATCTGACTTTAGTCATATGGCTCAGTTTGAACCAGGTTATATAAAATTTGAATTTTTTTACATAGCTGGCAAGTAAATAGTTTATCTTAGCATGCAATATTATTTGATAAATATTTTACCATGTACTCTTTATTCAAAGTAAAACAAGTTTGAATAACTATGCAAACCTTCACGACCATGCCATTTGAAAACTTAGTGGATAATACTTCATTATTCACTGTTTCTTTATGAATAGCTGTTGGGAGGTTACTGCCCTGAAGTAAGCTGTTGGAGAGATCATTACTCTGAAGTAAGCTGTAAGAGCTGTTTAATCTAAATATAACATCTATTTACTAACTACAGTAAATATAATAATATACAAATATGACAACAATGTGCAAGTAAACCTTAATTAATACATTTGTGAAAAGATATATTTGTTGCACAGAGAAATGATCAATGACATCAAAGGCTCATGATACCTGAGTCTTGTATGATTCTAAGTCATTGAGAATACAAATAATAGTGATCATTTTAACTTAATCTTTCTTATTGCATTACCAAATCTATATAATATTAATATCATTTATATTCTTTATTACTTTTACAATGCTTTTTACAACCACTATTGATGGGTTCAATTGCTCCCGCAGTCCTCTACAAAACTTAAGATTGCTGGAGCAATTAACACCATCAATACTGGGTTGTAAAAAGCATTGTAAAAGTAATAAAGAATGTAAATGATATTAATATTATACCTGTATCAATTTAGTTATAATAGTAATACATATTTTTGGGCTGTCTTTGTTATTATAATAATTATTAGTAAATTAAGAAATGTGCTGATTTATATTTCAGCATGATATTGAAATTAAAACTATAGTCAAATGATAAAAAATATTAAATTAGTTAGTATTATTGTTAAGTAAGTATATATGTAAAGATATTGGTTTCTTTTTCATTTAATTTTTTTAGCTATTTTAATTTAATAATTATATTTAAAAAAAGTTTATTGCTTGGGAGTTCAGAAGTTTAAGTTTAGGGGTTATTACAGCTGGAATCACAGTCTACAAACATTGAGTTCCAGAGTCTCCCAATGCATTAAATCATGTAGAGAAAACAATTATATTAATGGTCATGAAATTGCAGTTAATCAATAAATATATCTATGAATAGAAAAATCAATTTCAATTTATTTCAGTGTATTATAAATATAGGTTCAGTAAAAATTCCATCTATATTTGGCTGCCCAAACTTATTTCATGAAGCTCAAAGGTCCCAAACTTTAAAATGAAAAAAGCCCTTCTTTTCTAACATCATCGCTTTGAAATCATCAATTGTAAATAATATTGATGATTGGATGCAACATTTTGTCATCATAATATATATAAATTCTCATAGTTTTACTTAAAAAAAATAAAATGATGAAGCCGTTTATTTAAAACAGTTTCTAAAATAAATTAAAATTTAATTTTTTTAAACTACAAAAATATTAAATGTTGAAATATAATTGAATTTAGAAAAAAAAAATTTAAGTACTTTTATTTTTTTGTTATTTAACACTTTTTTTTTTTAAAAAAAAATAAAAATTAAAAACACTTTTACTTTTATATAAGTCAAAGAAAATTAAAATGATGACTGTGTATTTTTTTTTTTCTTTTTAATAAAATCATGTCAGAATTAATAGTATTTCTTCTTAAATCAAATATAATAGCGACTGTGTCCAATAAATTTGACAAAGGTTGTATAATATTTTGACAACTTTGTTAATATTCTATCTATTTTGCTCATAAAAATAATACAGAATAATCAAAAATTGTAACTTAAAAAAAAAAAATTAATCCCCGGAGACTACATTTTATAATAAACAATAAAACATTAGTTTCCATAAGCTTTAAATTGACAATGACAGATCCCAATGTAAAAAGTAAAATTTATTTATTTCTGCATAAATGGCTAAATTAGAAAATAAAGTTAGAGTGCATAAACAAATAATAAAAGTCATGACAAATAAGAAATCTAACAAGAAGAAAATTTATAGATTTAGCAACATGAAACTAAAATTAACTCACTCCACTTTTCTCAAATGTTTGGTAATTATTAAAATATATATCTGTTTTATATAGATAAAGTTGTCGATGTAAGTCTAAAATGGTCAAAATAAGTATGAATCGTATTCACTTAAATAATATATATGATGGCTATGTACAGAATGAAAATATGTAAATAACTTTATTATTTTATGGTGAGGCTTTAAATTTGAGATGCTAAAATAAGTTTTCATTGGTGGAAACTCGCGACCAATGATAGTCAAATCGTATATATGCCACGTTTGTGAATTCCATTATATAAATATTTTAACCTGTCTCTGAGTAGAAAACTATCATGTATGCATATGTAGTATATAATTGATCTTTTCATTTCATTGATAAGCCTGTTATCAGTATCACTGATTTCTCCATCTTTTGATCGTGGAGAAAGAAATATGGACTAAGAAAGTTGTGTGGTTATAATTAGTTGCAGTATTCAAGGTCAAGGTATAAACATATATAATGTATAAAGAATGTGTAAATAATAATAATTGTATAAATATAATGAATATGTAAAACTAATAATAATTGTATAAATGTAGAATAAAAGTAATAACTGTAATGTATAATAGATATGTAAAATAACTGTATAGTAATTAAGAATAACTATTGTGTAAAATTGCAATGTTATTAAATCATAGAAATTTGTATAATAATAGAAAGCCCAGCTGACCTTATAGGGTCATAAAACTATGTAAAATACCATATATGGTGAGAAACATAAAAATACTGTGTATATGTGAAAATGTAAGTGAAAACATCATATATGGTTAGGAATGTAAAAGACTCCAGAAGTCTTGAGGGGTATATAAAGCCCCATAAACTAATTGTTCTGATGTTCTGAATACAGTCTGAGTATGTTCTGAGTTTTAATTATGAGTCAGAGACTCCTGCCTCTGTAAGTCGAAAGTAGGACTAGGGTATTTTATGCAGGTCACCACGACCTTTTATTATTTTATTATGCCTTATAATAGACTATGTATATAGTTAAAATTATCAGTATTAAACTATAATCTTACCATATCAATTCTGCCTTTGTCCATTTATTTACTTGCAGTCATAAGACTCAGCAATTAGTGCACTAATGACAGGAATAAAACCTGACAGCATATCGGCGCAGTAACGACAGGAATAAGACCCTACAATTGGCGCAGTCAGCACAGGAATCGAATCAAAGAAAGTGGCAGTTAATACAGGAATGGAACTGCATTAAAAATTGGCTCGGTCATCATAGGATCAAATCTAGAAATAATTGCCTAAACAGCAAGTGGATTTGAATCAACGGAGAAATGGCGAGCATATCACAAGTTTCTATTTGCGAATTCAATGTACAAAATCTGAGTGATTGGCCACTGTATGTTCAGAGAATAAAAAACTACTTTATACTAAATAGTATTATGGAGAATACTGTAAAAGTAGCCTCATTACTTTGCTTTGCAGGCGTGAGAGTAATCGAAATAGCTAACAAACTGTGTGAAAATTTGCCGGAGACACAGAAATACGATGAGCTCGTAAAACAGCTAAATGAATATTTCAATTCCCAGCCATCCAAATTTGTTGCTCGATTGCACTTTAGAAGCAGAAGGCAAAGAAAGAATGAGAAAATAAAAGAATATGACATTGGTTTAAGAGAGATGGCAAGGCCATGCCTTTACGGTAAATATTTAAAAGATGCCTTTCTAGAACAATTATTATTCAAAATAATTGATGACCAGTTTAGACAGATCTTACTGGCAATAAGAGATGTAACCTATGAAGAAGCTATCAGACATGCAACAGCTTATGAATTGCAGCTTGACCAAGCGAGAGAGTTCAGAAGCTTCACAAAAACAGAACCACTTCAAACCACAATATTTAAAACATTTGTAGTTAAACCCAAAACCGATAAATAAATTAAATGTTTTCGATGTAGAAAAATCTATCACAAAGCCCGTGATTGCAGTTTACCAGAAACTGAAAGTTAGCGGAAAATAACCGAGTATCCCGAAAGATGGCATGACCATACAAAGCCGAACAGAGAATTTACATGCAAAGCGATGGAAAGTAGCTACCTAAAAAGTGCTACTATAGACAAATCTGATCCAAAAATAACTGAGTATCCTGAAAGATGGCACCACCATACAAAGCCGAACAGAGAATTTTACGTGCAAAGCGATGGAAAGTAGCTACCTAAAAAGTGCTACTATAGACGAATCTGATCAAATTATGATAATAAAAAAAATCGACATAGAATCGCAAGTCAAAAATAATTACCCCAGCTTGTTCAAAAAAGAACCAGGAAAACAAAAAACCTCTCCTGTAGAAATAGAGTTAAGAGACGGAGGAAAACCTTTTGTAACAAAACCTCGGAAAGTACCTATAACACAGAAAAAATTGGCAGATTGAAACCACCATCAACAAACCATAAATTGGCAAAGTACAACAAAGACCTCCAGCAAACGACAAGAACTAGAAACCCCTCATCTCATCTCAAGGACTATGTTAGGTGAAAAACCATACTTCTGGAGTGGGGGAGGAGTGCAGTATTCAAGATCAAGGTATAAACATATATAATGTATAATGAATATGTAAATAATAATAATTGTATAAATATAATGAATATGTAAAAGTAATAATAATTGTATAAATGTAGAATAAAAGTAATAACTGTAATGTATAATAGATATGTAAAATAACTGTATAGTAATTAAGAATAACTATTGTGTAAAATTGCAATGTTATTAAATCATAGAAAGTTGTATAATAATGGAAAGCTCAGCTGATCTTATAGGGTCAGAAAAGTATGTAAAATACCGTATATGGTGAGAAACGTAAAAATACTGTGTGTATGTGAAAACATAAGTGAAAACACCATATATTGTTAGGAATGTAAAAGACTCCCGAAGTCTTGAGGGGTATATAAACCCCCATAAACTAAAATAATTGTTCTGATGTTCTGAATATATTCTGAGTATGTTCTGAGTTTTAATTATGAGTCAGAGACTCCTGCCTCTGTAAGTCGAAAGCAGGACTAGGGTATTTTATGCAGGTCACCATGACCTTTTATTATTTTATTACGCCTTATAATAGGCTATGTATATAGTTAAAATTATTCATATTAAAGTATAATATTGCCATCTCAATTCTGCCTTTGTCCATTTATTTACTTGCAGGTCATAAGACACTGCATTAGTAAACTCATATGTTCTCAAAAAAATGTTACTACTAATTATGTTATTCACATAAGTATGCGTATGACACAAAAATGTATGGTTTTATTATGACTATATATGTAATATAAGAAGTCTTGTTGGGGTTGTATGTGATGAATTAATAAAAAGTTATATGCATTTTAGCAATTTAATGTATATTTTAAAATTTAATTTATTCATGGTTTATTCAGGCATAAATAAGATGGATGTTATGCTTCAATACAAAATAGGCACAGATTTAAATTTAATATTTGATCACATTCTGAATATAAATTTTTATATGTTTATGCAAAAATATTTAAATTGTTTATTTTGTTACATATTCATATTATACATTTATGATCCGTCTGTTTCAGTGTCGTAATGCTTTTCTGATCCTCTTATATAAGAAGTCCATTAGCCTTATAACCTAAAACAATCATTTTTAATTTGAGATCATTTTTGAAATTAAATTAACAAAAACAAAGAACGTTTATAAAATATACCTATAATAGGAAATAAATAAAAGAACTAAAATATTAAATGTTAAGAATTATATAAAAAGTTGCTTCAACAGAAACAAAAAAAAATTATAATAAAATTTGATATTTGTTTCTACATTGTTTTCTTTTTATTTTATTTTATTTTTTTAAAAAAGGTATAATTTGACTCCTTCAACATATTAGCTCACCTAAAGAATAATAAGAATAAAACGATTATATCTAAACATGCATTTATACATATGAAGAATGCCGTTATGAATTTCTGATTTTATAATTTTTGGTTATCTTTTTTAAATAATGTATTACGTACACACACAAACTTGTATATATATATCTCTAACATATACTCAAATATAATATTCATTGTGCACACAGGCTCTAATATTGATTTCAGATGCCTACTATCATTAAATAGACATCAATAATTCTAAAAATAGGATTAATCATGAAGACAAGATCGGTTGGTTTATGCCCTGCACTGTGAGTTTTGTCATGATAAAAACTATGGAGAATCCCATGCAAACCTAGATTCCAGAAGAGCCCAGTATTTTCATTTATATAATAGAACCATATGCAGAAATGCTTATAGTTCAGTATTTGTTGACTATGAAAAAACACTAATCATTTCTTCAAACCTACTAATGCTAAAATCATCTGTCTTGAAAATAAAAGAAGCTTGGCATATTATCAACTCCTAAAACTATAAATATAAGGAGCCTATAGCATTCCTTTTAGTAGATACTAGTCATTTAACACAATGATATAGCCTGAAGCTTTTCATATATGCAAATTTATAGTAATTAGTGGCCAGTTTCATTTACACTTTAAACACATATGGATAATGCTAATATTTTGCTAATTTTATTTTTTGGTCATGTTTTGACAAAGATATACTGTATTAAAAGCCTGATTTCGTAAACAAAAAAGTTTTTAGACTTAAATTTATTACCATATTTGAATTTCAGTTTTTCTTATATATATATATATATATTAACATAATTAATGATGTTCAAAAGATAACTATTACAATATTTAAAATAATGTTGGATTTCTCAATATCCAAATATCAATAATTATAAGCAAATTATTAATAACAAGTATTATAACTCAGGTATACAGACAGTAGGTTTTATCCACTTTCATTTCTTGGTTTGATGTTAAGTGCATGTTTAAACAAATACTAAGTGAATATGGTCTAGCAGGGCGCCACTAGATTATCTGAATCTAGACACGGTTATATTTAATAACCTTTTCACAGGTACCAGGTTTGAATCCCTTCTTGGTACTTTATTTCTAATAAAATGGGAGATTTTGCTTTTTGAGCCATATCACTATATGCACTAATATTTAGGTAAAAGTAAAACATCTATAAACCAAAGTGGAGTATAATAGACATAAATCATTTCTCAGATCTTAACATAACAAATGTGTTTCAATATTTTTATAAGTTTACTAGCTCAGATTATATATAACTAATTTAGGATGGCAATTCACTCATCCTTGCATGAAATAGATGATGGGATGTGGTTATAATAGTACTAAGAAATCACTAAATATTATAAAATCAATATTTATTTATGGCCTTTAAACAGTTAAACAGCTCATTAATTAAAACATTGATGACGATGATGATGATGATAATAATAACGATAATGACAAGGGTTTCAACTACAGCTCTAGGACTAAGCCTAAACATAAAACTAATTTTTATAAAGAAATTCATAATTATTGCTTAATTTTAGCATACTTACTTATATCTTAAATAACTAATATTCAACCATTGATGATGAATAATCACACTTAATAAAGATTACACTTAATGAAATATATACGCCTCGTTTAATAAAACAAACTAATATTTATTACTACATTTCTAACATATACATAAAAATTTCTAGATAAACATGAAAATTGACATGAATAATAATAACAATAATAATTGATTATACAACAATCCTCAGATTAATTTCAAGTTCTTCCCCCTTTCCCTTTAAATGTATTTTGTATTAAGTTGGATGTCACATTGACCATGATTTTCACTCCATGAGAAAAGTATTTCAAGAAATAAAAATATTATCTGTTCATTAGCACACATACTTTATAAATCTAACATGTAAATAGAATGTAAAAAAAAATGTTAATAGAATTGAAAGAGCAAGTTTTAGAAACAAGTTTTAAATTATTGTCTCCCCCCTCTCTTCTACCTCTGAAATGCTATACTTAACTTGAAACAAAATAATCTAATATTCTAATACTACTTGTTACTTCACATTCACTCGCAATTATACACATATAAAAATATCATTATGTATGTGCGTGTTTTATCCCATAATAACAAAATATTATTTAAAACCAAAATAATAATATATTAGTTAAAACTAAAATCATAATACCATGAAAAAAAATTGTTTTACACATTAATATTTTTCATAACTGTAAAATTAATAAACAAATAATTTTGATACATTCAAGATCATTTATGAAGCTCAAAGTTATTATTAGTAAGACATTTTTGTTTTTAATCGATCTGAATAGTCTTTAAAAGTTCTTTAAATAAAATATACCACTTTTTATTGCTAAAATGTTTATTAAAACTCTGATATCATAAAGAAAATAGATATAAAAAGTCATATTACCGATCTTTTGTTTGTGGCAAATTTCCAAGGGTTCAAACTTGTCTTGTATAATGTCTATATTTCTGCAGCTACCATTTCTGTTTTATGTGGGAACAATCTCTTTCTTGAGGTGTATAACTATTTGATGATGATGACTCTATTGAGGTTATTTGCTTTAGTGGACAATTTGGAAATCATTATATTAATTTTTCTTCTCTTCCTGTCAAGCATGATTCTTTTAGTGGATGAAATACAGCCGTTGTTTTCCCATTTATAAATTTTCTTGAGTTTAAAATCAGTTGTTGTAACAATTAATTGGACTTGATGATTAATATTTATCAGTAGATTAATTCATCTTCTTTGAATGCAGGTGAATGCTTTCTTCCTTCTAATAAAACATCTTATTTCTCTGGTCAGTTGAAAGGTGTAGAATATTATTTTAGACACATCTTTTCTTTCCTATGTGATGTGCAGCTTCCCCCAGATGGTCGGCAAAGATGGGACATACATATAATTTTTCTAGCCAGCCATTTCTTATATTTTCAACATTCAATTTAATAGTCTAATAATCTGAATCATAATCACAACCCTAATAATAATTCCAGACAGCTTTTTATATCCAATTTTTAGCTAACTTAACCAATCAGAGATAGCATCACTTGCTATTTTTGGACAAATTCATTTTAATTAGATCTCTAATTTATTTTCAACTAAATTATTTTTCAACTGAAAAGTTTAATCCTTTTTCCAGACACTTTTGTTTTAAAAAAATAGACTTAATCCTTATTTCCTTTCTTTTTTTTACATCTAGGTAACATTTCAAATTTTTGAGCTTCCTTCTTTAGATCTTAAGATAAGACAATTTCAAAATTAGAGTTCCCACCCATTATAAGCTCCCAAAGTGACAAACAATTATTTACAAAAACAAAATTGCTACAAAGATAGATATCTGATTAAACAGATTTCCTCTTTTAACATAAAATTGTACAAAAAAATAATTTGACAGATTTAATCCTTCCTTTTCTTTCAATATTTAATAAATGTAAATTTCTGTATGTAATGTACACACATCCTTCCTTATTTCAAATCATTCATAAACTAACATTAAATAATATAATTGCTAGCTTAGTAATTATAACCCTATTATTTAATTAAATTTGTAACTTTTAAATCCCAATTACAATTATAGAAAAGAAAATAGAAGTATAGAATAAGATATTAGAATTGATCAAGCATAGGTTAGTTTTAAAGAAAGTTAAAATGTTGAATATTTGAAATATAAGACAATCAAATAGTTTACACATACATTGCCTATACGTATACGTTATAACTTTGCTTTTTAAAGAAAAATTAAAATTTTAAATATTAAATGTGTGTATTGCTCTTTCTGTCAACACACAAACAAGTAAAGCATATAATTGTTGTCCCACTCTTTCTGTCTAAAGCGTTTAAGATTTTGATCTGGTAGGGTTTGAACTTGGATGCCCTACAGCTTCTTTTATGGTTATATAAAAATGTGATGATGATTTTGTTTTACATTTTCTTACATGCACATTACTATAAATTTGGCTAGTGACCAAATTGTAATGGCACAACTTTCCCCCCCTTCGGATAAAATCATCAGCACCTTTGTTTTAACTATATCCAAAAAAAAAAAAAATTCTAACTAATAAAATACACTAATAATAATAAACACACTAATAATAATAATAATAAAAAATTTCTAACTACTGGTAAATATCATACTTTTCATTTGAAAACTTAAAGTAATTTATTTGGAGATCTTTGCCAGGCTATTCTGCTGAAGTATAAGGGATCAAACTCCTAGCATTATAGGTTCTCTTATTCCCATCAAGAGTAGCAAGCATAAAGGCATTCTCTCCTATTTTCTTGGTAATTTGGAATGGCTTTTTCTTTTCAAATTGTATTGTGGTCTGCATAAAAATGCACATGTACATCCACTCCCCTTTTAATATTTTCATTTCTCATCTTGACTGGATATTTATAAAACATATCCGGAGGATTTATTTTATATAACCTCCTATTACAAACTCTATTTAGAAATATGGACTCTTGGTACCATACATAATATGCCTTGAAGTTTTTCAGAGAGATTGACTCTCTATACCATACATACTTTATTTTTAAACTTTCCAGAAAGATTGACTCTCTGTACCATATATAATTCATCCTTAAATCTTCCAGAGAGGTTGATTCTCTGGGCCACATATAATTTATTTTTAAATTTTCTAGAAAGGTTGACTCTTTGTACCATATATAAGGCACATTTAACTTTTCCAGAGCATTTACATTTTTCAGAGAGATAGATTCTTTGTACCATATATAATGGACATTAAAACTCTTCAGAGAGATTCACTCTCTGTGCCAGATATAATTCATTACATCTTCCAGAGAGGTTGATTCTCTGTGCCATGTATAATTTATTTTTAAACTCTCTAAAAAGGTTGACTCTTTGTACCAAATATAATCTGCTTTTAACTCTTTCATAGTATTTAAATTTTCCAGAGAGATTGATTCTCTGTACGATACACACTGGACATTTACATTTTTCAGAGAGATAGATTCTCTATACCATATATAAGATATCTCCAATCTATTTAAGAAGACCAATTTTTGAAACCACACATGCTGGTTTGTTACTAGATTGAGAACTACAGACTGTTGAAACTTTTGTTCTCTTTCTAAAATATCTGGTTTCATCTCCCCTGTTGCCTCTCTTAACTCAATCACCTTATCTGGTGTATGTAGTTTTTCCTCCAACTCTTTTTTCCTTCTTTTCACTTCATGATCTATCCCCATCTGCTCTCTGTCCATCACCTCATGTATTCTTATTACTGAGAGATTAGGTTTTACGGCTACTATCAGCCTTTCCATTTCTTGTGATCTACTCTCCTCTATCAGTATATTAGCTGATTTACCTATTTCTTCCTCTAATCTTTCACTCCTTTCTCTATTATCAGTAGTCTGACAATCTAGCTTATCTTTTAACACTAGTGAGCTTTGACCACCTTCTATTATGCTCTCTATGGATTGACATATCCTTTGTCCTAGACTTTCCATCCTTTGCTTACTATCTTCTCTTAGACTCTCTATACTTTTCTCCATCTTTTGTTCAATAGATTTACCATACTTTTATTATTTTTCTCTATCTTTTGTTCTAGATTTATCATACTTTTATTATTTTTCTCTATCCCTTGTTCTAGATTTACCATCCCTTGCTTATTATCTTCTCTTAGAGTTTTGAACATCTGCATGAGAGTTCTTTATTTTCTATCTGAATCTGGCCAACTTCCGGCTCCTCATCTACTTCCGCACTTGAGGCCATATTATTGCTACTAACATTAAAGGCATCTTCCTCTACTTCCTCTCTTTCCTCTTGTGTTTGTTTTAAGAAAACCTCCCCATCCTCTTCTTCAGTATGAAAATGATCACTGATTCCTGGTATTGGGGCATCTTCCTCTTCCATAACCTCTTCCATACTATAATTTAGTTCACTCATGTTATAAAACTATATATATCCCATCTGTACTTCCCTGACCACCAAAAACCTACACATCCTTCCCCTGTCTGACACCTATTCTCACCAACTGACTGATTTGCTTTTCACCTTATCATGCATTACAAATACAACAAAAAAATATATTTAATATCCTTATATGATGAACTACACAACAATAAACTATATAGTGCATGTCTGTCTGTAATAGCCCAAATTATACATTCATCCATTCTCCCAGAAATCCGACAGATCCACAGAATGATTAGCAGTTCACAATCTTGAGATAAATAAAAAATTCAGTCACAGCACTATAATCACACAATGTATCATGAGCACTCAGAAGATCATCCCAATTCGATCACTATTAACTACGACAACCCTTGATTGAATGAAACAAACTCTGTTGCAATAAAAGAAGTATTTTAAGTCTTAGGGACTAAAGTAGATAAACTATGTCTTGCTCTCTCTCTTGGAGTCTTATGTGGCAAGTATCAAGGAATGCCCTGCTTATTATAGACTACAAAAACGAAACCTTACTCTCTCTTTTGGAGACTTATAGGCTGGTATCATGGCAGGACTGCTTTTAACTGCTTCATGATAACATAAGAATAACATATAACTGGATTGGAAAACTATGCCATGCTCTCTGTCTTGGAGACTTATAGGCTGATATCATGGCAGGTCTGCTGTTAACTGCTTCATGATAAGATAACATATAAATTGGGTTGGAGCAGTGAATGGGTTTGATCATTCATAAGTTACATGAAATACACAGCATTCTCAAGGCAATGACAAAACTCTCCACTCATCATCAAAACTGCAATCTAACCAACCAAACTCTGACGATCAACCATCCAATCAAACCTCTAAAATCATAGACTTTTTACAAAATGAACTCCCCAAACACACATGAGACTACTATTCCATAATTCATCACTATTACTATGCCTATCCTATCTGGCAATAAATCATTTTAATGTTCCACAAAAAAAAATTCTATTATTTATTTCACCTTTGTCTTAAGTTGTGATATTCATCTCTTTTCAAAATTGATTAAAAAAACAAGCTGTTTTAGCTGTACCCATTTTATCATCATCAATGAATAATTAAATCACATAAAACATCATCATAAAATAAGACTGTTTGGCCAAAAAAATTTTGTAAGTCAAAAAAAAATTTTTTACTGAAAAAAAAATTTTACTAAAAAAAATTTCTCTATTTTTAACCACACATCTCCTATCATTCTATAGACTCCCTTTTTCAGGTATATGGTAAAATATCAGGCCCCAGTTGGGTGTCCATTGTAACTTAATTAAAGATCAAAGTAAAGGTTCAAAAGAAATAAGTAAAGGAGTTCATTGTAACAAATTAAAGATGCTTCAAATATTATAGATAGTTACAATATAACTATTATCATATCTGAGTTGTCTACAATATATAAGTTCATAATATTTAAAATAATGTTGGATTTCTCAATATCCAAATGTCAATAATTATAAGCAAATTATTAATAACAAGTATTATAACTCAGGTATACAGACAGTAGGTTCTATCCACTTTCATTTCTTGGTTTGATGTTAAGTGCATGTTTAAACAAATACTAAGTGAATATGGTCTAGCAGGGCGCCACTAGATTATCTGAATCTAGACACGGTTATATTTAATAACCTTTTCACAGGTACCAGGTTTGAATCCCTTCTTGGTACTTTATTTCTAATAAAATGGGAGATTTTGCTTTTTGAGCCATATCACTATATGCACTAATATTTAGGTAAAAGTAAAACATCTATAAACCAAAGTGGAGTATATTAGACATAAATCATTTCTCAGATCTTAACATAACAAATGTGTTTCAATATTTTTATAAGTTTACTAGCTCAGATTATATATAACTAATTTAGGATGGCAATTCACTCATCCTTGCATGAAATAGATGATGGGATGTGGTTATAATAATACTAAGAAATCACTAAATATTATAAAATCAATATTTATTTATGGCCTTTAAACAGTTAAACAGCTCATTAATTAAAACATTGATGACGATGATGATGATGATAATAATAACGATAATGACAAGGGTTTCAACTACAGCTCTAGGACTAAGCCTAAACATAAAACTAATTTTTATAAAAAAATTCATAATTATTGCTTAATTTTAGCATACTTACTTATATCTTAAATAACTAATATTCAACCATTGATGATGAATAATCACACTTAATAAAGACTACACTTAATGAAATATATACACCTCGTTTAATAAAACAAACTAATATTTATTACTACATTTCTAACATATACATAAAAATTTCTAGATAAACATGAAAATTGACATGAATAATAATAACAATAATAATTGATTATACAACAATCCTCAGATTAATTTCAAGTTCTTCCCCCTTTCCCTTCAAATGTAGTTTGTATTAAGTTGGATGTCACATTGACCATGATTTTCACTCCATGAGAAAAGTATTTCAAGAAAAAAAAATATTATCTGCTCATTAGCACACATACTTTATAAATCTAACATGTAAGTAGAATGTAAAAAAAAATGTTAATAGAATTGAAAGAGCAAGTTTTAGAAACAAGTTTTAAATTATTGTCTCCCCCCTCTCTTCTACCTCTGAAATGCTATACTTAACTTGAAACAAAATAATCTAATATTCTAATACTACTTGTTACTTCACATTCACTCGCAATTATACACATATAAAAATATTATTATGTATGTGCGTGTTTTATCCCATAATAACAAAATATTATTTAAAACCAAAATAATAATAATATATTAGTTAAAACTAAAATCATAATACCATGAAAAAAAATTGTTTTACACATTAATATTTTTCATAACTGTAAAATTAATAAACAAATAATTTTGATACATTCAAGATCATTTATGAAGCTCAAAGTTATTATTAGTAAGACATTTTTGTTTTTAATCGATCTGAATAGTCTTTAAAAGTTCTTTAAATAAAATATACCACTTTTTATTGCTAAAATGTTTATTAAGACTCTGATATCATAAAGAAAATAGATATAAAAAGTCATATTACTGATCTTTTGTTTGTGGCAACTTTCCAAGGGTTCAAACTTGTCTTGTATAATGTCTATATTTCTGCAGCTACCATTTCTGTTTTATGTGGGAACAATCTCTTTCTTGAGGTGTATAACTATTCGATGATGATGATTCTATTAAGGTTATTTGCTTTAGTGGACAATTTGCAAATCATTATATTAATTTTTCTTCTCTTCCTGTCAAGCATGATTCTTTTAGTGGATGAAATACAGCCGTTGTTTTCCCATTTATAAATTTTCTTGAGTTTAAAATCAGTTGTTGTAACAATTAATTGGACTTGATGATTAATATTTATCAGTAGATTAATTCATCTTCTTTGAATGCAGGTGAATGCTTTCTTCCTTCTATTAAAACATCTTATTTCTCTGGTCAGTTGAAAGGTGTAGAATATTATTTTAGACACACTTTTTCTTTCCTATGTGATGTGCAGCTTCCCCCAGATGGTCGGCAAAGATGGGACATACATATAATTTTTCTAGCCAGCCATTTCTTATATTTTCAACATTCAATTTAATAGTCTAATAATCTGAATCATAATCACAACCCTAATGATAATTCCAGACAGCTTTTTATATCCAATTTTTAGCTAACTTAACCAATCAGAGATAGCATCACTTGCTATTTTTGGACAAATTCATTTTAATTAGATCTCTAATTTATTTTCAACTAAATTATTTTTCAACTGAAAAGTTTAATCCTTTTTCCAGACACTTTTGTTTTAAAAAAATAGACTTAATCCTTATTTCCTTTCTTTTTTTTTACATCTAGGTAACATTTCAAATTTTTGAGCTTCCTTCTTTAGATCTTAAGATAAGACAATTTCAAAATTAGAGTTCCCACCCATTATAAGCTCCCAAAGTGACAAACAATTATTTACAAAAACAAAATTGCTACAAAGATAGATATCTGATTAAACAGATTTCCTCTTTTAACATAAAATTGTACAAAAAAATAATTTGACAGATTTAATCCTTCCTTTTCTTTCAATATTTAATAAATGTAAATTTCTGTATGTAATGTACACACATCCTTCCTTATTTCAAATCATTCATAAACTAACATTAAATAATATAATTGCTAGCTTAGTAATTATAACCCTATTATTTAATTAAATTTGTAACTTTTAAATCCCAGTTACAATTATAGAAAATAAAATAAAAGTATAGAATAAGATATTAGAATTGATCAAGCATAGGTTACTTTTAAAGAAAGTTAAAATGTTGAATATTTGAAATATAAAACAATCAAATAGTTTACACATACCTTGCCTATACGTATACATTATAACTTTGCTTTTTAAAGAAAAATTAAAATTTTAAATATTAAATGTGTGTACTGCTCTTTCTATCAACACACAAACAAGTAAAGCATATAATTGTTGTCCCACTCTTTCTGTCTAAAGCGTTTAAGATTTTGATCTGGTAGGGTTTGAACTTGGATGCCCTACAGCTTCTTTTATGGTTATATAAAAATGTGATGATGATTTTGTTTTACATTTTCTTACATGCACATTACTATAAATTTGGCTAGTGACCAAATTGTAATGGCACAATATATATATATATATATATATTATTTATTGTATTGTTTTGAATAATTATATATATATAAATAGAAGAACTATAATTAATCAACAATCTGCTAAAATTCGGAAATCTTGGGAAATAACTTAATGACATTTACTTCCATTATATTTGAATTTAAATGACAGTTGAAGAAGATTAAGTGATTAACTGAAAGTACTTCTGTGGATTATAATACTTTCTATAAATATATTATTACCATTATATTCATTATTATTTTATATATATAGATCATGTTTATTAATGTATATAATAATGTAATTTTTTATCTTAATTTTCTTTTTTTTTTTTACAAAATTGTCATTTTTTTTTGTTAATCCTGTGTTTGGATGTAAAGACTGCTATTTTCTTAGTAATATAACATAAAGTATAAATAGATAAATGATGAAAATTTTGTTCATTAACATAGCACATCATACCAATTACTATTTTAACTTTTTATACATAGGTTTTTACTTAAATTTTTTTAATTGCAAAGTGGAAGCAACTAACTTCTGCTTTCTCGTGAAGATATGTAACTTTGCAATTGTAGATATTTAGAAGTTATGATTATTTATTTATTAATATATTTTTATTATTAATTAGTAAGGTGCATGGATTTTTTTCAAATTGTCAATTGAACAATGTTTGAAAAAAAAATCCTCCACTCATTAGTAAACTGAATAATTTAATATGTTAATTAAAATTCATTAACAAAGATGTTTCTGAATTAATAATGTTTTCTAAGTGTTGATAATGTTTATAGGAAACTGTAAACATTTGATAAATTTTCTGCACTCAGTTCAAAAGTCCAAAAAAATTAACTAATCTTACTACTAGATAGTGCTGGATTTTAAGTGAATGAAGAATCCCCCCCCCCGCATAATTTTCATAATAGCAATAAAAAATAAATGTTCATTGTGATTTTTAAAAGAAATAAAAATATTGATTATCATAAGTAGCCAAATCTGAGAGAATAAAGTTTATAATTGACAATCTTTTGGGCATATTCTAAAGATTCTAAAATGTACACTTTGTTAAATTTGAAAGAAAAGAAATTCTATTGAAAAGTACAATTATTTTAAGGAAGATAAACTTGAAAATTAAGATTTTATGTAAGTTTACGTCAGAAAAAGTGACTCAATGGGTACAGAAATCAATGTGATCATCTCATGTAATTAATAATTGTAAATTGATATTGACTGTAGTAATAACAATTTATTATTTTAGAAGTAAAATATTATTAGACAAAATATCTTTCAAAATATGATTGCAAAAAAATAAGGTTAAGGAATAATCTAGTAGATCTGTTTTTGGAAATTCTGTGTGTATAAGAATAGAATAAAATAATTATGATTGTGAACTGTGGTAGCTTTAAAAAAGTGAATTTTATTGTCTCTTGGAAAAGCAAGATTATAATATCAAAGTTAGTATATATGTGAGTTTATTCACAAAATAAAATTAATGAAATATTATTTATTGATGAAGATAAAAATGAAGTTGTAAGTTTATATTTAAAATGAATCATTTAAATGATATGGTATAAGAAATTTGAAGACCTTGTATAATGATAATAATAATTGAAATAAGATGGTGTAATAAGTTTAATGATTTTTGCAATGTGTGCTTAAAAATTAAAGAACCAAGATGATTTTTGTTGCAAAATAGAGTCTGCAAATCTAGATTGTTAAAAATTAAGCAAGTATATGCTAAAAAAGCAGTAGCAACAATATCATGGAATAAATACAAGCATTTTCTTACTGTTTAATGTATTTATAATGATGTTCCTATTAAAATTAAAAATTGAAATTATGGAAAAGTAAAATACATTGTAGAAATGAAAGGGAGATACAATATTAAAATGCATAGATCAAAATATGATAAGGGTAATGAATTATGTACAGTTTAAATTTTTCTTTTCCACATACTCCACATTACAATAGTAAAGCTAAAAGAATAAATAAGACCGCTATAAAAAGAACTCAATTTATAATAAATTCGACAATGAATAAAATAATACTGGGCCATAGAAGTGCAAAATCATAGTAAATCTGATTAATTGAAATCATTATAAAACTTGATATTATATTTCAAACTTTCAATCTTTGAATGTAAAAATTATATTTGTACAGTTAAATCAGTTTATAATTTTGATGAATAAAATAAAAAGTATATATGAAATGTAACAATCTATGAGATTCTAAATAAAAGAAAATAGTTTTTTTAAAAATATCATGTTCATAAAAATTTTGTAAAAGCATAAAGAACTAGAAATAGTGATTGCAAAATAATAAACAAAAAGACATTGAAGAGAATAGAACAATTGAATTTAAAAATAATATTGACAGAAAAAAAAAAGAGAATAGAAAATGATAAAAAAATAGAAATGAAACAAAAAATCAAGAAGGTAATATATTCATGAAAAAAATTAGCAAGAGAAGAGTAAAGACCCTGACTACAATTAGTAAGTAAAATGTGTAGTATATACTCCATTTATTTTTGCACTTGCAAGATTTTTGATAAAAATTGCAAATGACTGAAGGCAATATTAAAACTCATTAATGAGTGTGTAACTTATATTTTTCAAATTGAATATATGACTAATATAGCAAACATTTTAGTATTAAATATCATTTAATGCATTAAAATAATTATCATATCCATAACACTTGGCAACCCATTTACTAATTAATTACCAAGTACAGTAAAATGTAAGACTTTTGAATAAATTTTGAGTAGATAATTTGTGCTTGTATTTAATATAATTTGTGAACATTTGAACTAATGAATTATGAATGTTGATTTCTAAACAATATGGTGGACTTAATTAGTGAAGAACTTACTGACTTTACACTCTCAAATAAAAATGCTTTAGATTTGCCTATATAATTAGAAAATAAGTTGAAGATAAGATGGCCGCTCTTATCCTTATATAGTCATAATCACATGTTAAGATATATAGAGATCCCTGTCATGCTAAAATTATGCACCCAAGGCACATAGTATTAAGATTAAAACCTTATATGTATTTAATGAGATGATTGCAATTTAAAATCTTGTGAATTTTTAAAAATTAAAAGATTTTGTTAGGAGTTTTTAATTTTGATATCTTGAATAGATAAACTAAATTGAGTGAAACTCATGATGTAAGTCCTAGCAATATATTAAATTCTCAGGTAAAAATATAAAAGTAATATTTAAAAAAATCCATCACTAAAATATCATTTTAGGAGCCAATGTTAAGGTAAAAAATATCATTTATAAAAAAGTTTTTAATTTTTAGACATTTGTAATATCCTTGAATGACTTCTACTATCTAGATGATGGAACATGTGACCTGACCAAATTAGTGGCACAATGCTGAAATTGGAGAAAATGTTGATGAATCAAGAGCATGTGGGTATTCTATAGATAGAAAATAAAATTATTTTTAGTAATAATATGAATCATTACATAAAATTGTGGGCAGAAAATATTAATTTAGAAAGAGCATGATCTGTGATAAAACTTTTTTAAATGTGTATGCATGTTAAATATTGTAATTTTCCAGTTTAATTGGTTGCATGTTTATTACATCTTAACAGAAATTTAATTTTAAAAAAATCATGAAAAAAAACTTCAGTTGTCAATATATATGCATAATGTAATGATTAGCAAATGCACTCTGATAGCATTATTTTGATCATGCCATTTTGTAATAGAGAGTGTTTAGTTTCTCAAAAGAGTATTGTAACATTATTTCCCAATATTATCATATTTATTTATAGAGGGCACTACAGTCAATCACACAAAATGTTTAAGGCTCGAACGGGATCTTTAGCAACAAGAGAATATACATGTAAATGGAAAACCATGGATAATTTAGTGTGCAAATTGTGTAAGGAAGGTATACAAAATATTAGGCACCTGTTGATTGAATATAAATGCTTGAAAGCAGAAAGGGTACAGATAATGAAGTTATGGGAGAATAGACATGAACAAAGTAACTATACAGAAAGTGAGTTATTAGTTTTTATGTTGGGTTTGCGGAGAGATAAGGGGGTTTAGATATGGAAGTGGGATGGGGCAGAATATGGGAAGACTTGAGAGTGGGGAATGGAGAATAAAATGGCTAACAGGTTTAACTGGGCATAATTGCTGAGATATTCTTGACTTCATTTAAGGAGAAGCCAAAATACATCACATCACATGTTACACCATTAACCTTTCTTTATCCAAATACAAAACATATAAACTTCTTAAGATCTTTATGGCATATTCAGTATATTATTCTATAACTAAAGATAATGTTGAGCATCAGATTATCTCATGTACCAGATTATGAAGGAAGAAGCTTTTTTAATCAAATCTTAACTCTATCTAATGATAAAAAAAGCTATAGATGCAAATAATTTCAACAGTAAACAAAATGTATTAAGCCATTACTGCTACATAATTTGATACATATAATTTATCATTCTTACATTATATTTTTAATCTGTATAATAAATGCTAGAATGATATGATAAATAACAATAATATGCATCTAAATTAAAACTACAAGCCTTTAAAACTAAGATATTCAAGTCCACAATATTATTTTTCATGATAAATAAGTTCCATAAACTTTACTTAGACAGAATTATTTTTTTCTAATTATTATCTCGTACAATTTAATATTTAAAAAAAACATCAAGTCAGATATCACATGACCTAATTTAAACAAGCTTTATCCTGAGTACATCACTAATAAACAATATCAATAAGTTGCTTTTGATCTTCCATTATTTATTACTTCATTGGATAAAATATTATGGTCTTTTATATCTTTGTTAAATAAAAAAAAAACTTAGGTGCCACAATTTCATTTAAAATTTGGTCCATTAAACTAATTGTTTATTATTAAATAAATATAAAAACCAGATTTAGTAATTACTTTAACTATTCTTAATATTTAGTCTTATGATTGTTAATTTTCTCATACATATGCATCAGTTTATTTAGTCGGATTTATATATGTAATGCTTTATATAGAATAAACTATCAATTTTAGGACAATTT
The DNA here is from genome assembly GCA_028023455.1 of Epiperipatus broadwayi. NCBI lineage: Eukaryota > Metazoa > Onychophora > Udeonychophora > Euonychophora > Peripatidae > Epiperipatus > Epiperipatus broadwayi. The sequence goes on along the minus strand of JAQFVV010007149.1, from coordinate 106,033 downwards.
TAAATACATATTTCTGCTAAAACCAGATGCAAATTCATGTATTTTTTTACATGATTAATTAAGTATATATGTATTCAGTTGGGTACTATGCCATGTATGCTATTATGGCACAAAGGGACGAGAATCCAATGTGCCTCCCCAGATTACATTGACATAAAACATCTGTACATCCCTCCATCAGCACCAATTCAACTATGAAACAAATAGCCCAAGATTAATCCACTTAAACTAACATAATCTTATGAATCTATGCAGCCATTTATGCTTATTTTTAAATTATTAATTTAAAAGAAATTATGAGAATGGAAATAATAATAATAGCAAATATATTAAAAGAAAAATACTACAAATAATTTAAATTTCTACTTAATCAAATAAGAGACTTTATGAGTTAGGCACTGCTTAAATAAAGTATTTGAAAACTTTTTATTTTTTAGATTATAAAGTTCATACTTTCCATGGTTGTAGGTTTATTTGAAGTCTGTCTTGGCAGTCCATGATGCAGCACACAACTCCAATCGACATCTGTTTAGTATCAAGATTGGTTTTGGGAAGACTAGTCCATTGTTTGCTGCTTTTGGGGAACCATAACTCTGGAAGTTGCCTCAGATGATGCAAATACAGGAGACTAATTTATTCCATGACCCTTACATTTTTGAGGTCCACAATACATGTAAACATGTTTAAATTATGTAATCAATAAGAGCAATATAAAAGAACAAAACTCCACTTAGCCAAAGTTTTTTTTCTTTCCTTTTATATTATTTTGAATTTCTTATTATCAAATTTCAGGATCAATCTTGCCTGGCTTCATGCTAAAATCTTATTAGCGATGATGATTTTCTCCGTGGACCATGTGTTCATTCACATAATTTATTGGTCAGTTCACTTTTGAGTGGGAACATCAGATTTTATTACTAGGGATTTTTTAATTGATGTTTTATCTGACTGATCGGATAAATACCCCCAAGGGCCTGTTTGCTATTATATCATTAATTTAAATAGAAAATCATTTCCAGTCTAAGATTTAGAATAATTTCTAAATAGAAAATCAAATTAAAAATAATTTGTAAATAAAAAATAATTAACAGCTTTTATTTTCTTTTACATTCCTTTAAAATAAACTATTATCTTTAAATTTTAACTTTAACTTACTTTTAAGTAATTATTTAATAGTTTTCCATCTGTGCAATTATATATCTTGATTTAAATAAAGTTGTTATTAATATTTTTACAATTCTACTTGAGAGCAGTCATTCTTTTTATTTTTTATTGGCAGTGGTATAACAGCATATATGGCAACAAAGTCTAAACCTATTAATATATGAAGTAACTAAATTAAGTTCATGCCCATATGATTTTTTCAGTTGGAGAGCTGACTTTAAAGACATGTAGATGTCTAAAAGTTTCAGATCTTCTGCTTGACAGTTAACTATTAGATAAATGCTTAGCTCAAGTTGGTTTTTTGAATCTGATACCCTAGCTCCTCACTGAAAAGAACCATAGCTCAAAACCAGTCTGGGATTGGGGGATAATCCTAGATAAAAATGATTTGAATGCCTTCTCTTGAAGTAGCATTTATCATAAAAAAAATTTAAAAAAAGCTTGTTTAGTGCTTATTAGCATGATCTTAATTATATATATATATATGCAATAATACTAAATTTAAATATAATTTATCCACTGTTCTTTGAACGCTTATTAGCAAAAACTTTTTATTGTGCATATATGCATACACAATCTACATTTCAACTGTCCTGCAGTCTTCTTCAGAGCTACTTTTACTTTAATTTTTTTAATTTTTAAAAAAATTAAAGTAAAAATAGCTCTGAAGAAGACTGCAGGGCAATCGATATGCGGATTATGTATGCACATATATAATATATACAATAAAAAGTTTTTTTTTCTAAAAAGTGTTAAAGGAGAGTGGATAAATTGCATTTGTATAGGATATTACAGTAAAATAAAAGAATGGTGAATTTGGTAATATTTTTGATAAATTTAAATATCTTATTATTTCACTATAATCATTTATAACTAGATAAGTAAATCAATCAAATTTTATCTTTTAGATTTCTTAATACATTTTATGCATAAGTTTAAATGCAAATATTCTTATCTTTTGCAAGCATTCACACAAATTGCATTTGTGTATATATATATTTTAATTTTTTGGATAATTTAATGTTCTACGCTCTGCATCCTGTTTAAATCTAGAAATGTGTAAATGTCATGTTTGAACATTTAGTTTCAGTTCTTATTTGCATATAGTGTATTTCTATTTCTTTGACTTACCATTAACATTCATAACTGTCAATATAAATATCTTAATTTATTTTAAAACTTGTACTATTTTTTTATTGTTCTAAATGTAATTGAGGATTGAATGGTCTTCATTAAAAGTAATATTTTATTATTTCGGTATATTTAAAGAGAAATTAATTAATTAATTAAAGTTAAAATGAATTTATTAAAGTTATTAAAATTTTGCTTAAAATACATTTTATGTGGTCTTTTATATCATATCTTATTTAAGAACTATCATTTATGAAAATCAGTAATAAGATTTTAACTCCATGCACACACATACACACAAAGACAGAGCGAAAGACAAAAAAAGATAAAAAAAGAGAAGATTGGAGTGAAACTTGTTATGATAAAGAATAAATGTAATAAGTGTGCTTATACCAACTATAAAGAAGCTTGTTATTTCTAAAAATTAAATATAGCTTAGCGCTTTTGAGAATTTATCACATTCTCATATTCATCTTGCTATGAATATGAGAACACTATAAGTTCTTGAAAGTGCTAACCTGTAATTAATTTATAGAAATAAAAAGCTTCTCCATAGTTGTGTATAAGTACACTTATTACATTTTGTGTAGAAAATGTATAAACAGTTAACATCATGACAATTAAAAAATAAAAATTTTATTATGCAAGGGTATAATATCATTATCACAATTAATTCAGACTGATGAGATTCTTACAATGAATGCACAGATGTAAAGGACTGAAGATGGAAAAGTGCAAGAATATGAGAAAATATTAATCTTTAATTTGATTATAAATATAAGCAATAATTATTAGTGAATTAAATTTAAAAAAAATTCATACAACTTTCATTACATTATATACATTTTGAAATGAATGTTTTCACAGGCATATGATGTTTTATAAATCATACCAGAAATATACATGACCCATGAAAAGGCTTTTGTTTTTATAATAGTGTTTTTAATTGGTTGCTTTAACAATTGTCTTTTGCTTTGTGGGATTACTTGCTTGAAAATGTATCTGGCCTATGGAAAAGCTGTCATTTTTGTAATAGTTTTCTTTTAATTGATTGTTTTAACATTTTTTGCTTTAAGGAATTATTTGCTTTGAATAAAATGCTCTTAATCAAATTAAGCCTCTTAAATATAAGAAAGAATTCCTTTGCATAAAATGCTTTGTAAAAAAATTAGTTTATTAATAGTGAAACAAGTAATTTTTTTTAATATGCCCCCTAACGGTAACATGTTTAACTTGAATATCATGTTACAATGTTACAGACAAATATTTAGGGATTTTATATATAAGATCCTCAGGAGCAACCATGTTTAATAAAATAAAATTAAAATAAAATACTCCTTTGAGGGCAAGTGCTACCCTGTCAAAACATTGATATTTTATTTATTAAACATGGTTGCTTCTGAAAATATGATTTATAATATATATTAATTGATATTCTTAATAAAACAATGTTTAATTTCAAGTGAAAAAAAACTTCCAAAAAAGCTTAAATCAAATTACAAATTTAAAGTAAAAGGTATATATATATTATTAATAAATATGTTATGGATAGTTCAATGAATTTGTCCAAATTTTGTATCTATAATCCAAGTTATTTTTAATTCACTACTCAAGGACAATAAACATTAACATATTTGTAATTTTCATATTTATTTGTAAACACAATTTCTGTTTTTTTATTATACAAACTTCATTACATCAAGATGTTAATTTTTGGAAAATTATCAATTGTTTTTTACTTAACAAATATAAAGTGTTTTTGTTTTTGAATACTTCTACCTGTTAGATGTCAGTTGTTTTTAAATACTTCTACCTCGTTAGATGACAGTTTAGATAAGAGTTACAGTGTGATAAACTATAAGTTATTTGATCAATTACCAATTGAAAAAATTTAAGAAAATCTTAGTTTCGTTGCTAAGTAACTGATCTTTTTTTTTTTAATTTATCACTTAAAAGGCCAAATGATTTTATTACAGAATTTTCTTCAGCAGGAAAATCTGAGTTTAATTAATTCAGTCAATATTAATTAATAAAAAATTTATATAATATATAATTTTTAGCTTCTTTAATAGTTTAATTATTTTGCATTCATATTATTGGTAATTATAAGATTGGGATAATTTGTATAAAAACTTCCTTAAACTTCTTTTTATTTGATTTGGGTACGGAACAGATTTTTTTCTTTTCAATTAGTGAGGGTAATGCTTTTATCTTTCAGTCCAACTTATTTCAAAGTTCAATAGAATTATGAATATTAGGAATATACTGATATAAAAACAAGTGAACAGTATTATATATATTGAAGAAATATTGTCAATTCTAATATTGTTGAATATATTGATTAGTTTTTTTATGAATAATGCCATTAATCTTTTATTTATCATGTAAAACCCTCAAGTATCTTATGTTTGGACATATAAATTATGAAATTGGCTTAAAATAAAGAGACTAAAGACTCAATGTATTATATATATTTGTAGCTCACAGAACGGTTTGTATACTCAACATAAAGCTTATATTTAATAATATATATTTTTGTGGTGTTAGAATGCTAATATTTATTTACAAGTGATAGGTGAAAAAAACATTTTGTATGAAATATTAATCAAAATTATCATCTTGAATTTATTCAGTACGTTAATCATTACCATTTTTTTTATCATTTTCTTTTCATTTACTTCTTTTTTATGATGATGAGTTACTTAGTTTAGCACTGATTCTTGTTATCACAAGTCTTATACCATTTGCCATCTTTTTGAACTCACTGTGATTTCTAAATAAAATAATATTTTATTATAGTATGAATAGTAATAAAGTAGTCATGCAGCTCTCAGTATAATTTTTTTCAATATTTTCCATTATCTTCATCAGACAATTACTATTAGATGCTGCATCTATATAATGTCCATAAAATAATAGCCGAGCAACAGAAACCATTATCATTTCTGATCAGATAAGTTATAATAATACTTCAAAGGATAATTATAAATAACAGTCATTTTTATATGATACTATGTATTACTTATGCTTTTATTGGGATTCAATTTAATTTCTATAGATATTTATATTCAAACTTACAAGCCATATTTAAATAGCCACCAATGAATAACAAAATCCTTTATCTAAAAAATTTAATGAAAGTCAAAACAAAATAGGGTTAAACAATGGTAGCAATTTTTTTTAAGTTATCAAATAACATTCTTTGGAAAAACTAACAATTTATATATAGTTATCTAGAAGTTATTAAGACTTTCAAATGTCAATAAGAAAAATCTTCTAATCTTTAATTTAATGAAAAAAAGTAAATAACAGGCTAATAGTTTAAACAATGTTTATTTTCAATAACACTCTTTTCTATATATGAGTTTTTCAAATTTTAAAATGTTTTAAATGCCAGATAATGCAAACTATTGTAATTAGTGGATATTCGAAGATTTATGCAACATTGCCTATGTCTAGTTTAGTTTATAGCTTATGGTTTTCATTAGTGAGGAGTCTTGGATCTGAAAGCAGTTATCTTTAGATCTAATGCACCCCTTTATCAGCCAGATGTTATATTTTTAATTAACTATAAATTTATGAGCCCAAATGTAAAATACAATAATGTTTAGAATCCAAGCTAATTTGCATGTAAAGCTATATAGACATGAACCCAGTTCAGCATCTATTTATTTCAGTGTCTTAGTTTTTATAACTATAGTCACCAACATTATTGGCTAGGATTAGTATTAAACCACTAAAATGCTACTGTTTTAACAAATTGTGTAAACATAAGAAATAGTGGTCATGTGATGTTTTAGAGGTTTATAATATTTTTACTAAAAAGACAACATTAGTTTGGGAATCCTTATTACTTTTTAATTTACTTTATTAATTTATTTTCAAGTTTTGAAAATATTTTTAATGTTAAGTAAAGAAGATAGATATAGTCCAAATGCTTTTGGAATTGCAAAATTGCAAAAGGTGGAAATAAAGTATTAGAAATGTGTATGATGTTAAATACTACATATTATAGAAAGTTTAACTACAGAACATTTCAAGAAATCTATTTGCTGGTTTTTCTGTTTTGAATAAGCAATTAAACATAAGTGCAAATAGCAGTGAGTAAAAAGAACGTAACCATTTTCAGACATAATCTCATATGGAAAATGTTTTGAATACCTTAATGAGGCTTGTTTAAATTGTTCAAAATTTTCAATATTCAGCTTAATATTAAAAAAAATCTTCAGTAATAAAATTATCTTTATATTTTAGCCAACAGTCTCATTTGAAAGAAAGATTTAAATAAATTTACAAGACTTTATTTGATATATGTGTACTGGAAAATAAAATATCTAAATCATGAAAGTAACATTGTGTTTCCCTTTTCAATTTCAAAAATTCAAAACTTAAGTGCAATCAAATATGGAATTTTTAAAACTGTCATTACAGAAACCACAATGAAATCAATAATTGTAAATATATTCTATTTTTAATATTCAGATTTATTTTAAATCATATACTTTACAATTTTGTACTTACTACTATTTTAAGGTATGAATATTGAACATGAAGAGATCTTGATAATCTTAATGTATGTTTAGTTGATATTTATATTAAAGAAAATTTAACTGAGCAAAAAATTATTATAGATTTTTACTGTGAGATTTAATTTAATATTTTTGAAATTTTTAGTATATCTTCAAAAATATAATGACATTAAAATGATTTTCACAATAATACCTTTGCTCCTTTTGTCAGTGTTTATGTTAATATAAGATTCAGAGAATGCAGAGAGATAAACCCTTTGTTTCTTATAGGAGAGTATTATCATGTCAATGTCATAAGAAGATCAAATTGTGAAATCTTTCATGCATGTGATAATAATAACAATAAACTTTGATTCAAAGGAATCACAAATAAAAGTATTTGCCCTATAAATATAATTGAACTGCTGTTAAACCATCAAATATCACATAATCACCATTCTTTATGCTTACACAAGCTGTTTTTCACAGAGGTAAAACTATATAGAAACACCATTTAGTGCAAGCCTGAGTAATCACCGAATGCAGAAAGATCTGTGTATAAAATCTATATCTAGTATCTACTCATCCAATATCCCCAGACTACTTTCTAATTTGTGGCTTTCATCAGTGAGTAGTCTTGAATCTGAAAGCATTGCATCTAGATCTTAGGATCTAATGAATCCATTGATTACTGAGGCTTGCACTGAGTAGTGTTACTGTATGGAGAGTTTTGCCTCTGTGAAAAACAACTTGAGTATGCATAAAGAATGGTGATCATGTGATGTTTGTTGCCAATCCTGCCCAATAGGATTATTATGACTGTGGTTATTAAAGAACCAAAGACACCAAAAGGTATGGATAGTGAATTGAGTTCAGATCTATGTAACTATACAAGCTAATGAGCTTAGCTTGAAAACATTATTGTGTTTTCATTTTGGACTCAAAGCCTTATAGTTAGCTAAAAAAGTAAAAGGTGGATGTTGGAAGATTGCATTAGATTCTAAGATCTAGGTGGTGCTCTCAGATCTAAGATTCCTCACTGATGAAATCCACAAGCTAGAAACTAGTCTGGTAATATTGGATGAGTAGGCACTAGATAGGGACTTTATGCACATACCTTCCTGCATCCATTGATTACTCTGACTTGCATTGAGTGATGTTATTGTACGGAGAGTTTTGTCTCTGTGTTGAACTGTTGTTATTGTAATCACAACAAATGGATTGATTATTACTAACAAAAGCAGAAAAAATCACTATAAATGTATTTGAATTTATTCACTCTAAAATAATTGCATTTAATTCATTATGTTTCAATTAGAAATCAGAATTCAAATTTTTTTATATTATAATGCACATCAAATCATAAAGTATTATGCTCCATAATATAAAATGATAATTGGATTTTAAAATGTTATATTATAAGCATGATATATCAATATATTTGTACCAATATCATCTATTTCTTATGCTAAATTGTACTAATAAATTTATTAAATACTAAAATTGCCAATTTGGATTTCAAGATTATCATGTTATTGAAGTATGGAATTTTCTTAAAGAATATGTTATAGATATTTGTAAGTCTATATTTGGTCCACTAAAAATATAATTTCTTATTCTTTGTTAGTAATTTGATTAAAAGTAAATATGCTGCATTTTCTACTTTGAATAATCAAATAAATGTGGAGCTGAAAGAAGTGTTTTGATTGCTTTTTGAATAAGGATACAAAAATTGAAATGATAATTTTTAATGATATGTCTATCCTTTTTACTCATTTATATAGAAAGAAAGATAAATTAAAGTAATTGTTTGTTATCTGGCAAACAAAAATATTGCAGATTCTGATAAAATATCTGGGGATTTTAAAATATAGTGATAATCTTTTACTTTCAATAAGTTGTCCTAGATAAAGATGTTTTCTTAAGAATGCTTTTATTATTCCAATTTATAAAAATAAAAGGGAATAAAAGAAATTGTAGTAATAGTTGTGGAATTTCATTATTTTTCAAGTATATAGTTAAATAAATTGCTTTTTCCTGTAAATAACTGACTGGATTTAGTTTGGTTTAAAAGATTTAAGAAGTTCTATAAGTATAATTTTTAATAATGGAAAGCGTGACAGAACTGTGATATATAAATTGCTCTATTATTTTGGTCCTGACATTTAACTCAGTTAAATCAGGTTTACATCATTTTTTGAAATTAATTATTTGTTACCATAGTTTATTTTTATTATATATCTTTTACATAAAGTAATGAGAAATGATAAAAAAAAAAATGTTATATTCGCTTTTTGGTTCTTTATTTTTTTCTACATAAATATTTTAATTATATAGCATCTATAAACGTGTAAATTATTACTTTTTCTTTATTGTTTTGGTAGGACTGTTTGTAAATTGGTTAGCATATTTTGTGTATGCATTTATTTAACTATCCTAAAAAAAAATAATTCCATTAATAATATTTTCAATGTAAAATTTAAATTATACTTTTGTTTAATCAACAATCAATTGCTAATTAGAAATGAAATTATACTTATCTCTGTCTTTCATAGTAAATCTTTAATATTTTATGTTAAGGTTAAACATACTGTAAAAAAAAAAACATAATACAATAACCTGTGTGACATAGTCATTCCACTCATGAACTTACAGGCTAATGATAAGTGTTTGTTTAGCAATTCATAATATAATCTAAATATAATGTTTTTAATGCAACTTATAAAGACATGGATTTAATTAATTAATACTTAAAATCTCAAGAGCTTAGATCTTCAGCATACTTGATAAAAGAAAGTTGTAGCTGAAACATATGTAGTGTAAGTTAGTTTATTTTATATAATGGTCAGCATCCTTCTGGTTATTCTAAACCTCAAATATATAGTAGAGAATACTAAACACACTTCCTGACTAGGGTTTAACTAATATATATATATATATATATATATATATATAGATATATATATATATATTCAGAAGAAGAAGAATATATATATATATATATATATATATTCTTCTGAACTGAATGTGAACATAATCAATTTAATAGACAACTATATATTTAAATCAAAAATTTATTTTCATCTAATTGACTTTCATTCAAAATTGAACCTTAGTATATTATAATGGGATGGGGGTATCAGGAATGGTCATCCCTGGGGAGATAGCAAATCTGGGGTGATGGAAAATCATCATCACCCAAAAATATTTCAGATAATGGAAATTTACAAAAAAAGTATAATATTATTAAAGTAAGGTTTTATCACAAAAAATAAGTAATGAGAGAGATTACTTTGTGAGAGCAGCCCAATTAACTCCTTAGAGCAATTATAAGTATCATTAACCATACATCAACCAGCATTATTAATAAGTATAAGTACTACTCAAAAGAAATAACCATTCATCATCATGAATGATTAGCAGTTAAAAATAAATCAACAGTCAATCTAGTGACTGGATTTCAAATGCGTCTATTGTAGATCAGGCCATTATTTAAACATATCTATGATGCACCAACTAAATGCTAATCCATCTGAACATATAACCATAAAAAATAATAATGCTGGGATATTAAAACATATTGATCATGATCAATGATCTGGCCACTTAGTACCATTAATGTACTGACCAACTACAAACTTAATTTCTAAATATTAATTCTTATTAAGCACATTGTCAGCATGTAATACTTAAATAAGGCTATAACCTTAGTACATGTGCCTTGAGTGCTTAATTTATTATAAGAAAGACCTCTACAAATCTAAATGCAAGATTTGACTTTATAAAGATAAGAGTGGCCCACTCTTTTCTTTAACCTATTTTTCTAATTATTTAGGCAAATCTAAAGCATTTTGATTTCTAATAAACTAAACTAAATAAAATATAGTGCATGAGCTTTAAAGAATATAATCTTAATGCCAACCAGGATTTATCAACTGGATGTTCTTAAGCACTAATATACATCCCCTTTCATATATCAGACCATTATGCACAAATCTAGCTCAGAGAACATAAACCCTATTACTGTATCATGACCAAGATATGATACAATACATAATAAAATCGAAAAAACATTTAGAATTAAGTCAGTGGAATAATTTTAACAATTATATATACGTTTATTAATAACAATAACAAAAATGATATTAAGATCTGTAGAATTTGACTACACATATAAGTCTTCTGATTTTGAGTACTATACAAAATTCAAATTATTACATTGATTTTACAATAATTGTTAATGAGTTTACATACAACACATATATAGACATGTGCACAGATGTGTATTTATAATATACAGTAAATATATTTCACTGTGTTGATTAACATAAAAACAAAATTCAATTTATTACATTGTGATTTACATGTAATATATGTTCTACTAAATTTACTAAAATGCATATATATATATCAGTGGAATATATTAATTTATTTATATAACATATTTGAATTTATCAAACTAGTAGAATTATTAATTTTTATATCACATAATTAACATATGTTTATGCACATAGAAATGTAGTACACATTGGTGTTTATATGCCATATTTTAATTTGTCATAATAATATTATATTTTTTCTAATTAATTCCATTTGGAAAATATACATAAATTTCATTTGTTATTTTATAATAAGTTCTAGTCTTTATCACTTAGTTTTCTTTTTTTCTTTCTTTTTAAAAAGTATTATCAACTTTTTTTTTTCTTTTTAAAAATAAAATCTATTTTTTGACAAGTTATAAAAATTCTTTTTTATCAGGTTACTCTTAATTAATTATAAATGCCTTTTAAAAAATATATACTCTAGCAAATTTCTTTTGTTCTTCCTTTTTCTATCTTAAAAGACTTTGTAGTTTTAGAAGTGTCTATGAATCAATCATTTCATTCAAGGAAAATTTTACTTGCCTTCTTTTAAAATATATAGATTTTTTTTAATGTCATTTCTACCAAAGAAATTATTTTAAATTTTGTTATTATATATAAAGTTATCAGACTTGATATATATTGTACTGGTCAAAGCTCTAGGTTTATCCAACAAGGCCCAGATTAAGAGCAAAAGTACCCTAAATTCAGCCATGCGTGAGATACATAATTCTGCCCTGCTTGCTCTCTTTCCACATCTATAACAAATGGGCTGCATCTTTGATGATACAAATACCTTTTCATTTACTACCACCCTGGAGACAAAGCGAAGAGACAAGAATCTCAGGGGTATAGGATATGACTCACTGTTACAACCCACTATCTCAGAACAAATAATCATTAAACTATTCAATTTAATAAGATCTTATGCATATAGCAAACAACAGAGTAACCATGAACACATTGCTAAATAATGAGATGGTATCTATATACAGTGGCAGAGGGTGAGTTACAATATTATGAAACTGTTTGACCTATAACACGTCTGTATGTGATATATATATATATATATATTAAAATGAATTAATAAAATAAGTGATTAAAACAAATTGGGTGTGTGGAATATATATATATTTTAATAATAGAAAATTATATTATTTGATTCTTAAAAAACAATAACTTCATGCTATTACAGGTTTGTTATGCATATTTGAGAATACACATCTTTCTACTTTACTACATTATGTTCACTAACCTTTACCATTATACATGAAGATGTATAATGAACTTTACCTTAGTCATATTTGTAATAAGAATTATCAGTGAAGTTTTATACTAATGTAGACACATTTCAATTGCAATATATATAATGGTAACATTAAATAAGACATACTAGGGATCATGGATAACCTCATATATATATATAGACAATCATGTGGATCATGTTAGATTAGACGTCTCCTTTACATTGATAAATATCATGAGTTTATAATTCGTAATTATATAGAATAAATTAGTTATAAAATTATATTAACAGATAGGCTTTATTGAGGTGTTAAGCAAATATTATAAATTTGTGCTAAGTAAATTATTACCTACAAAGTTTATTGTTCATGGTGATCTTTGACAATAAAGCCTTGGTTAGAAGATCAGGTATTGTTCGATTGAAGGAAGGGTAAGCTCAAATTAAGCTTTCACTATGACAGTAATACAAAATGATATGAATAAAGAGTGTTTATATGTTTCACAATGCCACAACTTACAGTAACTATGGGATAACATATATATAAAAATGTGGTGTGATTCCATGGTAGACCAAGAATGAATATACCCAATTAAGGATTGGGATATGCTTCATCATTTATTGAGAATAAAGCATGTCTCTGTTTCTAACAGCACAATGCATTGAGTAATGGTGCATAAAGTATGTTGTGGCTGGCTATTCCCAGGTCATTTCTTTTTGCAGAACTTCACTACAGTTTATCCAGAATGTGTTCAGAGACCGATGCTTCCAAGCTTCATTCATCAAACATTAAATCGCATGTGGATCTCGGGACTCAGTAAAATCCATATGACAATGCAAAATAAAGGAATACTATGAATAGCGTGAAAAAGCAATGCTAATATGAACTAGATGGTCTTTAATAACCTTGCACAAAGAATTTATTCCCAACTTAAACTAAAATATCATGCATAACATTATGAGAAAATATCAACCACTCTAAGAGGTACAAATATGACCTGAAGTAAATAATTATAATGTTATAGCTATAGATGAGGAGGTTTATATTATTCCCTTCACTTAAACAAATCTGCACATAAATAGAATAACAACAAATTTATCAATACTCAATTGGCATTGCTAGAGATTTGCTAACCATTCAGCTTACATTTAAGTAATGGTATAATACTTTCAGGGTGAAAAAAAGATATAGGATTTAATATCATGATAATATTAATAAATTCACATTTGAAAAGAATGAAATAAGTTACCAAATATTGCATCTTTATATTCTAATAAATAATCTGTGTTCAATAAAGTAAATATTGATTACATAAGAAAACTTATACTTAAATCTTAGCTTTACCTTAATGAGTGGGATTAACATAATGATAAAATGGACTCACTGTGTTGAACATTATTAGCATATCAAATTGAATTCAACAAGTAAACATCTAAATAAATTGATGTTTGCCACATGAACATAAAATATAAAGATAGCATGAAATAAGGTTATAATTTACAGATTTTAAAATTAGAATAACAAAACAAAGAGAGTTTAAATAAAATTAAAATACATTATACATAATAGCTGTACATGTAACTATTTTAAGAAGAGAAAATAAACATACCATTACTAAATTATGTTAATAATTATTTGAATATCAAGAAATATGAATTTAAAGTTCATTCAGCAGCACATATTTGTTACCTTCTGATGAGACTTAAATTTTATAGCTGGATGGGTGGGAATTGTCAAGCAGCACAAGTTGAACAAGGCTACAAAATAGGAGGCAGCATCTTTGGTTGAAGTTATATCATACTTTAGTTTAGGCAGCCTACAAATAGAATATTCAGCAGATAACATTGTTGACAGAGTTGATATGGAGAGAGTGGGAAAGTAAAACTTAACTTCTATACTCAATGCTGATTATAAATTTATGACTGGCATGGATTCACTTTGGCATGTCTCCTTCCATTTTTTTTTTATTTTCAAAATGTATATGATTGAGTTTACTTCTAGAATGCTTTCGGCTAGTTTGCTGAGAGCTATAAACTGTCACTGTCAGACCAATTTGCTCTCACAGATGCAAAATGATTGATTACCCTAGAAAGCATTGTTTTGAATCTATTTCTATATTGAAAAATCAGATTTTCAAAAACATAAATCCACTTAAATATTTGGATTTTTGAATTTTGTTATTTACTGAATGATTTAAAAATATGCTAATGGATTGCTCTTTTGTTGTTTACAAATAAAATATGCTATTTATCTTTTTAGAATTTTCTTAATCATATCAACCAATATGCTATTTCAAGAAAAATAAAATATATAAAATATAAAATACACAATATATAAATACATAAATTAAATATTAGTATTAGATGTACAACTATCTGTAATACACACATGCACATACATGACTGTTAGTGAAGGTGGAAATTAATCTTTTCCATCATTTATTTAAACAATAATATGTTTCATATTTTAATACACCTTCAACTATTTATTACAGAAAGGGAATAGAAACAGTTACATGTGTCTATGGACTTTCGCGATCTGGTGAAATGGATGATGTAGGTGGATTTAAACCTAGTCTATATGTCAAATGTTGTCAAACAGTGAAGCAAAAATCTGTACTACAGACTTTTCACTTCAGTATATATCACAGATACAGATTGCACTTAACTGATTATAACACCTTTAAATTTAATGTGTAGATTTAAATTCAATCAAAATTATTACATCCATCTTAAATTATATTTTTAAATGGAATTTTAAGAAATATTAAAATCACCCACTTCATATTTATATGGCACAATGCATTTATTGGTGGGTCATTGCATCTAAATACATCAGTATAAGTATAATTTATTTTTTTCCAGCTAAGGAATTCTCTTGGTAAGCTTGCTGGTCATGGTGAGATTGGTTTATAGTCATATTGGAAAAAGTATAATTCAGGCATAGTTGGAATTCTTTCTTCTGTCTATGATTTAAATTTATTTCAGGCAAGCATTCTGTCTTGTCCCCATTTGTGCAGGCTAATAAATACAGAAATCTGGGTCAGGCTCATCAATCAAAACTCCAGCATACTCTACCAGCAGCCCCTGGACATGCCCTTCTTGCAGTCTTATAAATTCATTGTTGTATTATGTAAAATCTGCTAACTACTTCTTCTGGCCAGCTATAATTCCTGCCACCTAACTATAACAAACTAACCATCTGTTTTTCTGAAGGTTTGTGATGATGGTGTTCTAGCTGTATTTTTATATTGGACTATTTCCATCATCTAATATGTGTGTTGAATGTCTAAATTTTTAGTTAAATATTCCAAATGCATTCAACTGTTAGTAATATCACAGCAAACAGGTTAGTGTTAGTAATATCACAGCAAACAGGTTAGTATACGCACAACATTTCAAGAGGTATTTTTCTCCCCTCTTCTTCAGGTGTTGCTGGCCTGACCAGTGACAGTACTAGCATGGGAATCGAACCTGGGTCCTTAGATTCTTGATTATTGAAATTTAAGGTAACACTCTAACCAACTGAGCCATCCTGCCAAAGGCAACAGTATGTAGTAATTTCATATACTTATCTATGAGGTTCCTCCTGATTTCTCCACTTTTTCCTCAGAGCAAAGTTGATTAGTGATTTCCATACATTATGTATAGTCACACTAGGTTGGCTTATGGGATTTTTTGCCATTGTCATGTGAGCAGCTTCTTTAAATTTTCTTCTTTGTACCTTTTCTTCTTTATCCAATATTTTTGTATTTTCCCAATTGAACGTATGTTCATTGGTCCATACATGGTCTGCTACCTTAGACATATCTGTTTTCTCTCTTCTAATCATCAGTTTATGGTCTTGCAAGCGCTTTTGAATGGGACGGCTGGTCTCACCAATATATGTTCTTCCACATTCACATGGTATTTCATAGATGCAGTTTTTTCTTTGCAGCATTTCAAGTTTAGGCTTTGTAGATGTTAGAATTCCTCGTAGTGTGGTATGGCTCTGAAAAGCTGTTCTGACGTGCTTTTCAAAAATTTTACTAGCCAAAAACTGAACTAATCTTTCCATCCAGCCTTTTATAGCTACATTGCTAAGATGATAAAAACACATTTTAAAACTGCTT
The DNA here is from genome assembly GCA_028023455.1 of Epiperipatus broadwayi. Classification (NCBI taxonomy): domain Eukaryota; kingdom Metazoa; phylum Onychophora; class Udeonychophora; order Euonychophora; family Peripatidae; genus Epiperipatus; species Epiperipatus broadwayi. The sequence continues at coordinate 89,514 of JAQFVV010007149.1, read as the reverse complement.
TCTTCTTATCTCTCTTGATTAACCCATAAACCGCCTTTTACGAGGCTTCTCATCGACATCTGACATCACTCTAACTCTGCTAGTTCTTATGCTAAAATATTCGTTTGACAGGTATTGATTAGGTTTTTAAAAGTTCTGTAAGATGGTGCCCTCTTCCGAATTATTTTACAAGTAAAAAATCAAAAAAACCGCATTTTAAACTAAACAAAGAAAGAACCTTGTCAGTGATTCACTGTCAGCTGACTCTCAGCTGAAAAAGACATTCTGATTGGCTGGAAAGAACAAAGAAACCGCCTGATCAAAGAAAATAAAGAAAAACGCTGAGATTTTCATTTCGAATGCAATTTAAGTATTAAAAAAATATAATTTGAGAAATTAAACTAGTTTTTTAAAAAATATACCCAAAAAACAAAATTATTTTTGAAAAATATTGAAGATTTTAGTAAAAATATTTAAGATTTAGCAAAAAGAAATCTTTACTTTTCCAGAACGTAAAATTGAAAAAAAGCGTTTGCGTCAGCACTTTTTTGTTTAGACATTCACTTTATATTTGCAGAAATTGAATATATTTTACAATAAATAAATAGCAATTTATTTTTGAAAGAACTTTCGTTCTCTTTCATAACCTGAAAAATTAGTAATATACTTTTTATAAATGTATCTGAGTTGAATTTAATATTATAGGCGAATATGTTTTAACAATAGGCTTTGTCTTCAGTTTGTGAGTTGGCCAATTAAAAGATTTGATTTTTACCTCATACAACCAATAATATAATTAGTGGTTTAAGGGTTAAAACAATTTTCATCCCTCCAATAGCACTTTTAATTAAAAAGCTACATTTGGAAACAAGTTTGAAATTTTATCAATCTACAAAGATTTTTAAAAATAAATAATAGAAATGTATACCAGCATTAATTATAAGATTTCAAAAATATTATGCCTGTTTTTTAATTTTAAAATCAGAATTCAATTAAAATATTTATTATACCTTATTAAATGTTTAATTTATAATCAACTTTCTATTTTAAATTCAAAATTATTTAAATCTTTATAGAATTATTTTATTCCAGGAAATGTAAGAAAATATCTACAAAATTTTTGTCTGATGGTTTGTAATGATGGTATATTATAAGATGTGATATATTGGACTATTTCCATCATTTATGAGTGAATGTTGAATGTAAAGAAAATTTTAAACTTTATTTAAACTTTCCAAATACAACAACTTGTTAGTAATAACACACAAATAGACAATACAGGTCAATATAGGCCAGCAACACCTGAAGAAGAGTGAAAAATAATACTACTCAAAATGTTGTATAATTACAAATCTATATTGTCTATTTGTGTGTTATTACTAACACGTTGTTTGTATTTGAAAGTTTAAATAAAGTTTAAAATTTTCTTTATATTCAACATTCACTCATAAATGATAAAAATAGTCCAACATATCACATCTTATAAAATTTTTGTCTGTGTTTATTTCTACTTTTTCTTTCAACTATATATATATATATATATTGAAATGATAACTTTCCAAGCCCCTATTGTTTCACCATCAAACCTAATGACACTCTCATCTGTGCTAAGTTCGAACCTATTTAAATGTTAATAAATTTAAAATTCGTTCATGTCTATATAAACAGTATTATATATTTGCGTGCGAACCAACACTATAATTAGATAGGATTAGTAAAATTATAGTGTACTAAATTGATTTAATAATTCTAAAAATGTTCGTTATATTATTTAAGTTAAGAGTAAATTATTAATTTTGTTGTTTAATATTGTAATTTCGTATGTGGATATAATCTGTGCTATATAGAAGAAAGACATGATTTAAAATATGTAAAAGCCATTATCTAAAAATACTATTAAATGTTTCTTTAAAAAAATGTTAAAAGGTTGTTTTTAATGTAAGATAAATATAAAAGCTGGTCAAGTAATTAAAAAGATTTTTGATTGTAAACAAGTGTCATTAACGACCACACCTGGAATCCGTAAAAAGTAAAACTAGTTCAAAATTCACTAATTAAAATCTCCTTAGATAAGATTAAGTTATTTTAAAATCTAAATTGGACAATTGTTTGCAACAAAAAATCTTAATTATAATAATAGCTTATGGAATGTTTCTAACATAAGTTATCTAAGATTTTAAAAATCTGGATTGTAAAATTGAAAAATATTTAATTAAATTTCTGAGTTTAGTGAGTCTTGAGGCGATAGATTCCGATAAGGAAAACATATAAATACTCTGTATTTTTAACAAGAAAAGGACAGCCATATTGTTAGTGAGAAATGCAGCCAGTCTTCACAATTTGTTAATGTTTAACATGTCCGGCTAAAAGCGGGCATCTTGTTGCTGTTACTCCATGGGAAAACGGGGTTTCTCTCATCAAAATGCCTAAACTACCATCATGCCGATAGAAGAGACAAGCCTAACATAATGGGAAAGATGATGCCTCCAGCCGCCAAGTAAAACTCACCAAACCTACAGCAAGAACTTGCAGTCCAGATAAATAATACCGGTACCGTTTTATTTTTCAAACCGCAGAGCTCTGTGTAATTCTGTGTAATTCTGTGTAAATGTAAATAATATCTATATAAGTTAGCTAACTTTCTTTTAAAATAATGATAAAGCTAAATGTAAACTTAAATCCATTTAGTTAATATTTTAAATATATCAATTGCTATCAAAATTTAATGTGTTAAAGTTTAAATAATCTGACTTATTTATATGTTCCTTTCATTTAAAGTATTTTATAAGTGTCTAATTTAAAGTTATATCACTGCGGTTGGGTCTATATTTCTTTGCTTATTTTAATTAAATGCTTTTATAATTTATATGCCAATATTTTGAAACAGTGGGCACTTAATTTCATGTATATTTTAAGAAAATATTATTTGAAAATCTTCGTGTAATTTGTTTATAGCGTCAACTTTCTGCGCTGTTTCGAAATCCTATTTTTTTTATTATTTAAATGATGTAATATGTGAAATGTGGCTCTTTTGATCAACCAGTTAAAAACTTAACCTTATAGTTTTATTTAGAATTAAATTTAGCCTTGATAATATTTATAAGTACATTTGACATTTAAATTCTTAAGTCCATAGAAATATACTTTCCCTCCTTAAATATTTATCTATAAGTAACTTAATAGACTGAGCATGTCAAAATACAGATGTAGTAATATTCCCTTTTGTAGCATAGACGTTTATTACCAGGCTACACAAGAGTTGGTCCCAATTTGATAGAGCTAATATGCTATTAACTCATATTCCATAGTATGAAATATACTATTCTTTGCTTGGCGGATGTGATATTATTTTATAAAATTATTCTCGTTTTGCTGCTATACATAATATACGTATCTCAAGATGGAGCCACGGCATTGCCAGCACATCTCTTATAGGGTAGAGCAGTAGCGAAGCCTGAGCCAAGGCCAGGTTATCACGAAAGTCCCCCACCATTCCTAAACACAATGTTCCTTTTCACGCAGCATTGCGATCGGTTACAGGGTACCAGCGTTTGTCGCAACAACCCTGAAGTTATTTCATCCATCCACAGAACGACTTTTCCTATTATTGTTTACCTGTGCCATAGCGCATTGGTAAAATCTTATGCAGCCAACTCTCCCACCTTAACATAACGCTTTCAGCATTCTGAATTTTTCTCTCGAAAGCCATGTTCGATCGATCATTACTTGAGCTGGTTTATGCGCTTGTTATTAAATTATATTGTATATTTTAGTAAATAAATTCATGATCAAAGTTCAATATAATTATTTATCTAACAGCCACCGATGTAATAGGATTTGGCTTATCGAGATTTATAGACATAACATAGTGATTAATTAGGTATCAATTGTAAACAATTCATTAAATGGGCATATGTTAAACCCATTTATGAAAATTTAATGAAATTATTTATACAAAGCTATTTTGAATTGTGTATAAAAAGAGAATGTGTTCTCTTATCCATCCAATGTTTGTTTACATTCGACGCTGAAATGTGTAAAACTTATCAATTTCATGCCAATTGTAAATAAATATATAATTAATTTAATGTATTTTGTTCTCTGTCTCGTTATTGATCTAATTCAATCCAATTCTAATTACTATTTATAGCCTATATATGTGAAAACTATGCATTAGTTTAAATTTGATTAGTGATATATTTTAGTCAATTAAGAACCTCTCTTTTAATTATCAGAGTCTTATTGCTTCTCTGTGACCTATGTCGGCCATGTGGAAAGAGGTATACTATGTGTAATTTCAAGGTGGTCATTCATAGGGTCTTGAGTCTTGAAATCCTGGCTCATGAGTTGAAGTGTGGTTGGACTTGGGATGTCACAGTCCTAGTCTGGTCAGCTTCGGTCTTTTTTGCTTGGATTCTGAATTCTGTTACGCGAATGTACAAACTTGACTGTTACATAGTATTTTTTTTTTCACCGGGTTTGGATGCCCATCGTGTGGCTATTCGATATTCCCACACCCTGAAATACCCTGTAGAGCATTTAATATGTACATATAATGTTTTTTTTGCCTTCCATTTTAAATAATAATGAATAATATATATGTAGTATTTTTTCCCTGGGTTTGTACGCCCTAAATCATGGGGCATGTAACTTATTTTCACCCCTGAGGAGATTGAGTATAGAGATAAAATTCTTTTGTTTAAAATTAATGATTTTGAATTAATTTTTTTTCGTTTTCCAAAATAATGTATATGTATAGATTTTTTTTCCTGAGTTTGAACATCAATTAATTCCATACTCTGAATAGATTATTATTTTATTATATAAAAATTATTTATATAGATGCATAGTAGAATTTTTAAGGGGATTTATAATATATGTTGTGTAAACTTTCTTGCTCACTGTGACTGGCACCCGAGGATGATTTGAATAAATGTGAAATCGTTCTCACATAAATTTTGTCATCAGGAGTAAAGAGAGAAAAGAGGGGGGTCTATTATTTGTTTTATGTTTTATGAATTGGATTGAATGAGAAAGAGAAGAAAATAAATGTAAGGTCAAATCAAATCTTAAAGGTTTGAAACTAGCATAGACATGTAAATTCAATTATAACCATGAACCGTGGAAAATTTAAAAAAGAAAAACAGCTGCAAGAGGCAAAGGGTGAGTTGCATTTTATAATTTTTTTGCTATATATATATTAAATTTATTTCACTGTTAGTTAAATGTTGGGTGGGCATCAAGCGAATGTATAGCGAGAAGTTAGGTGTATTAATAGAGTTAGGCATAGGTGTTGAGGTGAGTAGCAGACAGATCGTTTTCTTTGTGGAGTACAGCAATTAGCCGAGTTAGTAAAGCAAACAAAAACCAAGAAACTTTAGCAAAAACAAATTGAGCCATTAAAAAGAGAAAAAAAATTTTTGTTAGTATATTTAAAATGGATAATAGTACAGAAAAAGAAAGGGAAGTAGTGAGTGAAGGGGAAGAAGGGAAAACAGGAAAAGAAGGAATGTGTAGGGGTATTATATTAAGATTGGGAAAGAAAATTATGGAAGAGAGTAGTAGCACAGAGAGAGACACAGAAGGTGAAGTGAGTATAAGCCAGATTAGGGACAAGGCATCTATACAACCAAGCATGGCCATGTCAGAAAAGTCAGACAACACAGTAACTGAACAGAGACCCACAGAAGAAATTAAAAAAAATGCTGGAATATTAATTCAATGATGGAATCACTATTGAAACAAATTACAATAGAGATAGCAACAAGCAGACAGGATGCAGAAGAGAGGGTTAGGTAAAGAAGACAGGAGGCTGAAGAGAGAGATTATAGAAATAATCTAAAAATGGAATGTTTTGAAGCTTTGGGCAGGCGATGTGAGGAAGGAACAGCACAGATTAGAAAAGACTTAGAAGAAAAACTGTGTAAAATCCTGCAGGGATGCCAGCTAAAAAGTGGGGAGATTCCAGTAAAACTCACAGAGAAGATAGAAAAAGCACAGGATGAAAATGGCAAGGAAATGCAAAATACTGTAGAGGATGAGATAGAAGAGTTAGTGTCAGATCAGGGAGAAGAAGTAAAGTCTGATAACAGAATGCTAGAAGAACTTATTAAAATTGATATAATAGTATTAGTAAAAGAAGAGTTAAAACCAGTGGAAAAGGAAGAGTTGAGGAAAACTGAGCTGGACAAAATGAGCAAGCCAGAGATTAATGAAGGGGATGATGAAAATTGCCATTTCCTTTTGAAGAGGACCGAATTGGAAACGTGGGATAGCAAGGACATGCTGGAGAATATACTAGAGACTGAGAATAAAGAATCCAAATGTGTGGATATTGAGACATTAGTAGAAGATAGAAAGCAGGAGCTCCAGCAGGACAGAACAGAGTTGGATAGAGAGTTCTGGGGAATAGGTGGACTGTATGGGAAGTACGAATCGAAGAGTACTATAAAGGGCAAGAAGAAAAGGAAGGGAAAAGATCCATACACAAGTAGGAAGAAATCAAGGCTGGGATGGACAGAGAGAAGGCAGGAGACAGCTGCAGAGGTTCACCAGGGGAAGAACAGAGGGAGAGAGAAAGAATGGATTCAAACCCTATTATTTGGAAAGAACAAATCTGGAAGGCACCCAAAGTATTTTTCTAGCTAAGAAGGAGTAGATCTAAATAGAAGATCGGATAAGGAAGTTCTATATAGTGGAAGCAAGTTTGTACAGAGTTTAGAAATGCACCCAGCACAACTGACTGTGAGATGGGAAGATGAATATGAGGGATATGAATGGACATCAGATAATGAGGATGACATTATATTCGGGTGATAAGAGGAGTTACTTAATGTACCACCAGATCCTATTTAGATAAAATATATATATTTATTACGATCTACCCACCCTTATCATTATATAGTTTATAAATTATCATTATATATATATATATATATCAATATTCACTAGAATAAAAACTACAAAATTTTAAAAAATGCCTGTATAAAATTAAAGATTAAAATTCTTTGCTATAGCTAGCTTCGGTATATTCCACCATCTTAAGTAGCAATCCGTTAATATTTAAATATGATCAAACTCTCACACCAGTAACGTTCTCACGTGAATTACCTACTTTCCATAAATTGTGAATATTAACACAATGACACTGTTTATTCAACACATTATCTGTACTATTTATAAAATAGGACTCCTTAATTCTTCTTTTCCTCAAATCATTTTCCATATGCAAAATAAAAACTCTATCAAAGCAGAATTCTCCATTACAACTCACAGCATGTTCTGCAAAAACAGATTTATACCTATCTGAAGAATAACACAACTTATTATATAATAATTCATGCTCCCTAATCCTCTTTTTCAATGCACATTTGGTCTCCCTGATGTACTATAACCACAATGACATACCACTTTATATATAATATTACATTTGTTGCTTTTATCAATAGAATCTTTGCTATTAATAACCAATCTTCCAGTATTTGCACCCACTTTAAATGCAACATTAAAATCAGCAGATACCAATGATGTAATCTTATTACAAACAATATCCTTTACATAAGGCAATGCTATCCATTTTTTCTTTTCCATATTATCTCTTCTCCATCTGTTTCTATACCTATATAGTGCACATAAAATATTTGTCCTACTATATCCCACACCCAACAAATCATCCACATATCTTTCAATATTAATCATTTTATCACTCTGAAATTTACATAAAACATCATTTCTAAAAAGAAATGTTCTAAAACCAGCCAATTTATAGGTAAGTGGAACATTTGAATTTGGAAGAACAACTCCTCTAATTGATAATGGTTTCAACACCATTTTATTATTAATTTTATTCCCTTCTCTCCATAAAATCAAATCAAGATATTTTACACTCTTCTCACTATCTTCAGAAGTAATAGTCCACGTTAATCCAGCAATATCATTTAATTTAATAAACAGTTTATGCACTATCATATTTGATCCTACAATAAGCACATCATCCACATACCTAAAATAACTTTTAACACCGATCATAAAATATTATTTTAAAATCATCCTTTCATAATATGACAACACATAACTACATATAATTGCTGAAACAGGCAAACCCATAGGCCAACCTTCATCCATCATATACAACCGATCTTCAAATGTAGCTATCAAATTCTGATCAATATATAATAACAAATCTTTTACAAACATATGATAAAACTTGCACCCTCCTTTTTCATATAAAACTTGATCAATAATGCTAATAGATTCCTTTCTTTTTATTGAACCATATAACTCTGCAACATCCAATGTAAATAATCTATCATCATTATCCAAAACAATATTATCAATCTTTTTAACTAAATCAAATGAAGATCCAATTGTATAATCACCAAAACCCAATTCATCTTGCGAAAACTTTCCCACAAAAACTGCTACATAACAATACATACTTCCTCCAAAATCCAACATCAGTCTAATAGGAAATCCTTCCTTATGCACTTTTAAATTTCCAAAAATCCTTGGCATTTTTTAAAATTTTGTAGTTTTTATTCTAGTGAATATTGTTATTATACTTATATTATTTGATATTACATATATATATATATATATATATATATATATATATATTGTAATGGAATAGCGTTACATGGTATTCAAACCCAGGCGTATGGGGGTATATTTAACTATAATCAATGGACGAAATAACTGACAGGGACAAAACTTTATAAAAGCGGTCTTGCTTTAATAATAAGCGAAGAACAGCCATTTCTAAAAGCCGATCGCAGCTATATAAGAGTACCCGTCAGATTTATTGAAAAAAAGAGTAAAAATTGTTGTTATTTTATTATTTTGTGTGTGTGTGCTAAGAATAAATCTATAATCCGTCGTTGTAGTTTTTTTTTATTCATTTTGATTAATTAAAGAAGAATGATTGAACGCAAGTTTAACTTTTATCAAATAATTTAAATTAATTAGCAATATGTTCTGAAATTCCAAGCAATCTCAGATTAATTTGTACAAACGTAATTAGTAAAGGTAAAATTAGAAATTGAAACAATAGGCAGGATATGTGCTGGTACGCTGAGATAAAACAAGCCAAAATTAGAAACAGAGGTGTGAGAAAGTGTACACCGCTATTGTACGACTCAGATTTCTGTCCCCAGAGAAACAATACCTAAGAAAAACGGTTAAATTCCAAACTAATGTCAACAATCCCAGAAATCTCGGAGTTGAGCTGACACGCGATGGACTTATCAAATAAAGGGACTCACAGGTGCATGGGATTGATTGGAGGAGAAAAATTCAAGGTGTGAGGGCGTGAAGGCAAAGATCAAAAAGGCCGAACAGCGTTTTCAGAGGACAGTTGTGCTCTTCTTTAGAGAAATTATTAAGAGAGTTGATTTTATTATACGTTATGAATCTAACTGCCATGCGTTGCTGAATATAGAATTCGTGGCTTGACCGCCGGACCTCCGCGTCCAGTCCAGCTGATTTCCATCAAGATGCTCATACCACCGGAGAACCTCATATTAGGACCACGCTCGCTTGGAGACCGCGCAAATCGCCGGAATACCTCATTAAAGAATAATCTTCGCTCAGGATCCCATTACAGTCGTTCTACATTTCACAGGTAGCTATCGTAAAATTTGTTATATTCAATTGTGCACTTAAAGAAATAACTTTAATATCCAGAACTATTAGAAAGACATTAATCTAAAACAGTATAATTAATATTAATCATTTATGAACAGTTCGAGAATTTTTTACCTAATAAATTTGCCGACTGATCAACAGTCTGAAATAATATGTGCAAAGTAATTTGAAGTTTACCGTTAATTGTCTCGGCTTGCCGATCACATACCTGCGTTAATCATTATTAAACAGATTAAATAAATATTTATGTAGCTAATTTTTTTGTTATTTAATTGCTTGGAGTTTCAACATAAATTTATATATATCGGAATGAATGCTTTAGCGTAAGTTTGTTTGTATGGAAATGAATGCAGTTGATATTTTGGGGTGGGATTTTATTGATTTTATGCTGAATGCAGTTGATATTTTGGGGGTGGGATTTTATTGATTTTATGCTTATGTCGTGATGCTTTTTAGACTAAAGTTAAGTTGGATTAATTTGTTCTGTGGGATGTAGGGCGGGCCCTTCTATGATTATAATAACGGAGGTAGTGTAAAGGGTAATTGTGGCTGTGTTCGTTTCATGTTTCCGACTGGAGCGAGGCACGGGCATGTTTTGTGATATAATTGAGTGGGCTTATGCACATATGTGGCGGACTCTTCTAAAAGTTCTCCTGGCGCCTATTACTGGGATTCGATTCGAATCTATGTATAAAATAAATAAAGCGTACGTGTATGGGTGTTAGAAATTATCGTCGCAGAACATCATGTAATCCCCGGACGGAAGAACACAGCGGGTGCCAACAAAAAAAGGAATCGTCAAGCAAGGATTAGAGTAGGTAGTGATGTTGCCTCGGTCGAGTGGGGGGTTACAATATATATATATATATATATATATATATATATATATATATATATATAAACAACTAACATCCCATTGCATATTAATTGACATATATCCAGTAGGATATAAAAGTTTGTTTAATGTAAATATTTGACAATATTCTATTTTGTGTGGATTGCTCTTAAACTTTTAATTTAGTTGTATTTTTTTGTAATAATTGATTGTCTAATATGTATGAAGTTCCTCGGTATAGAATGTAGCAGGCAATTGGGTTTATATGTTTTTCATCTCTATGTGGTAGCTTAATTGTATTTAATATTATTAGTAAAAAAAAAAAAGCCTATCAAATTATTTAATAGCCAACTGTAAGTAAATTCTTTTTTTTTTTGTCCTAAGTATTCGGATATGAAACGATAACTTTCCAAGCCCCTATCGTATATTTGCGTGCGAACCAACGCTATAATTAGATAGGATTAGTAAAATTATAGCGTACTAAATTGATTTAATAATTCTAAAAATGTTCGTTATATTATTTAAGTTAAGAGTAAATTATTAATTTTGTTGTTTAATATTGTAATTTCGTATGTGGATATAATCTGTGCTATATAGAAGAAAGACATGATTTAAAATATGTAAAAGCCATTATCTAAAAATACTATTAAGTGTTTCTTTAAAAAAATGTTAAAAGGTTGTTTTTAATGTAAGATAAAAATAAAAGCTGGTCAAGTAATTAAAAAGATTTTTGATTGTAAACAAGTGTCATTAACGACCACACCTGGAATCTGTAAAAAGTAAAACTAGTTCAAAATTCACTAATTAAAATCTCCTTAGATAAGATTAAGATATTTTAAAATCTAAATTGGACAATTGTTTGCAACAAAAAATCTTAATTATAATAATAGCTTATGGAATGTTTCTAACATAAGTTATCTAAGATTTTAAAAATCTGGATTGTAAAATTGAAAAATATTTAATTAAATTCCTGAGTTTAGTAAGTCTTGAGGCGATAGATTCCAATAAAAAAAACATATAAATACTCTGTATTTTTAACAAGGAAAGGACAGCCATATTGTTAGTGAGAATTGCAGCCAGTCTTCACAATTTGTTAATGTTTAACATGTCCGGCTAAAAGTGGGCATCTTGTTGCTGTTACTCCGTGGGAGAACGGGGTTTCTCTCATCAAAATGCGTAAACCACCATCATGCCAATAAAAGAGACAAGCCTAACATAATGAGAAAGATGATGCCACCAGCCACCGAGTAAACCTCACCAAACCTACAGCAAGAACTTGCAGTCCAGATAAATAATTCCGGTACCATTTTATTTTCCCACCATCATGCCATAAAAGAGACAAGCCTAACATAATGGGAAAGATGATGCCACCAGCTGCCGAGTAAAACTCACCAAACCTACAGCAAGAACTTGCAGTCCAGATAAATAATACCGGTACCATTTTATTTTTCAAACCGCAGAGCTCTGTGTAATTCTGTGTAAATGTAAATAATATCTATATTAGTTAGCTAACTTTCTTTTAAAATAATGATAAAGCTAAATGTAAACTTAAATCCATTTAGTTAATATTTTAAATATATCAATTGCTATCAAAATTTAATGTGTTAAAGTTTAAATAATCTGACTTATTTATATGTTCCTTTCATTTGTATTTTATAAGTGTCTAATTTAAAGTTATATCACTGTGGTTGTGTCTATATTTCTTTGCTTATTTTAATTAAATGCTTTTATAATTTATATTATTTCGAAACAGTGGGCACTTAATTTCATGTATATTTTTTTCATGTATATTTTAAGAAGATATTATTTGAAAATCTTCGTCTTATTTGTTTATAGTGTCAACTTTCTGTGCTGTTTCAAAATCCTATTTTTTTTATTATTTAAATGATGTAATATGTGAAATGTGGCTCTTTTGATCAACCAGTTAAAAACTTAACCTTATAGTTTTATTTAGAATTAAATTTAGCCTTGATCATATTTATAAGTATATTTGACATTTAAATTCTTAAGTCCATAGAAATATACTTTCCCTCCTTAAATATTTATCTATAAGTAACTTAATAGATCGAGCTTGTCAAAGTACAGATGTAGTAATATTCCCTTTTGTAGCATAGATGTTTATTACCAGGCTACACAAGAGTTGGTCCCAATTTGATAGAGCTAATATGCTATTAACTCATATTCCATAGTATGAAATATACTATTCTTTGCTTGGCGGATGTGATATTATTTTATAAAATTATTCTCGTTTTGCTGCTATACGTAATATATGTATCTCAAGATGTAGCCACGGCATTGCCAGCACATCTCTTATAGGGTAGAGCAGTAGCAAAGCCTGAGCCAAGGCCAAGTTAGCACGTAAGTCCCCCGCCATTCCTGAACACAATGTTCCTTTTCACGCAGCATTGCGATCCATTACAGGGTACCGGCATTTGTCGCAAGAACCCTGAAGTTATTTCATCCATCCACAGAGTGACTTTTCCTATTATTGTTTACCTGTGCCATAGCGCATTGGTAAAATCTTATGCAGCCAACTCTCCCACCTTAACATAATGCTTTCAGCATTCTGAATTTTTCTCTCGAAAGCCATGTTTGATCGATCATTACTTGAGCTGGTTTATGCACTCGTTATTAAATTATATTGTATATTTTAGTAAATAAATTCATGATCAAAGTTCAATATAATTATTTATCTAACAGCCACCAATGTAATAGGATTAGGCTTATCGAGATTTATAGACATAACATAGTGATTAATTATGTATCAATTGTAAACAATTCATTAAATGGGCATATGTTAAACCCATTTATGAAAATTTAATGAAATTATTTATACAAAGCTATTTTGAATTGTGTATAAAAAGAGAATGTGTTCTCTTATCCATCCAATGTTTGTGTACATTCGACGCTGAAATGTGTAAAACTTATCAATTTCATGCCAATTGTAAATAAATATATAATTAATTTAATGTATTTCGTTCTCTGTCTCGTTATTGATCTAATTCAATCCAATTCTAATTACTATTTATAGCCTATATATGTGAAAACTATGCATTAATTTAAATTTGATTAGTGATATATTTTAGTTAATTAAGAAGCTCTCTTTTAATTATCAGAGTCTTATTGCTTCTCCGTGACCTATGTCGGCCATGTGGAAAGAGGTATACTACGTGTAATTTCAAGGTGGTTATTCGTAGGGTCTTGAGTCTTGAAATCCTGGCTCATGAGTTGAAGTGTGGTCAGACTTGGGATGTCACAGTCCAAGTCTGGTCAGCTTCGGTCTTTTTTGCTTGGATTCTGAATTCTGTTACGCGAATGTACAAACTTGACTGTTACAATATATATATTATACCGAATACTCAATCTATTCTGAAACAGAGGGCGCCACCAGACCACTACGTGTCTGGAAAATTTCTTTACTGTGATCAGAATAGATGATGATGATGGTTTGCACTGACTAGACTCAGGGAGAAACAAGAGATCTTAAATTGTTTAGACAATTGAGACAAAAAAGCACAAGACAAACGTCAGCCAAATTAAGTTTAAACATATTTCATAAATTTTATTATGAGAAAATAAATTATTAAATATAAGTTTATGATACAATAGATGGGGGTTAACTCAGGCATGTACCAGACATACTAAAGGCAAAGCTATGACAAACTGACTGGTCTTCTAATAAACAAATTTAAAAGGGAGGAAGCAAATTTCATTCAGCAGAGGATTCACCTAAACATTGGTTTTCACTTTCAGATATTTAAACCATATGCCCCTGAAATAGATCAAAGAACCAAGTGGAGCTTTCCGAGATCTAAGCATGGTCAGATCTCAAATGTCCTTATATCGGTATGAACTGCACCAATTACTACGTTTAAAATAACGATGATTGATCCATCTCAAGAACAACTGACAAACATGACTGAAAAAAGGAAAACAATAAAAAAAAACTGGTGAATCCCAGCCAAACGATTGGTGAAAATTATTTTAAAATTAATAAGAAAAGGTCTCAATAGGAGACAAACAAATAATTAGAAAAACAGTTCCATCTGCCCCAGCAATTAAAGAAAAGAAAATGAATTACAAACAAATTCTGAGTACACGCTCTGATAAATTTAAAGCATACATAATAAATACAAAAATAAATCTATCGGAGAGTGCACATGAGTACAAGAATATTAAAAGTTGGAAACACTTTAGCAGAATGAAAGTATCGCTCACCTGTAATTTAAGAAAGGATAAATTTTATCTTCCTGCTGACGACTTTTAAAATTACAAAGAAAAACACAATTCTAATTTCCGCCTTTAGAGATTTTAAAAACGAAATCTCCACCTGTGAAAATCAGACAATAAAGTCATCAGCCAAAAGAGTTTTGGAGGTTTAACAACAAGAGGGCAAACATAGAATATAAAGTTAATTATTGAATACTAAATAATTACAGGTAAGCATAAAAAAATATATACAAGACTGCTAAAGCATTTACAAAAGCGAGGCATAAAATATAAAACTCATTCATCACTCTCCAATAAACAAAACTGAAAGCAAATTGGAAGCTTAAAACTAAGATTCCAGGACACACTATAAAATATTAAAAAACACAGCAAATATTAGATATAAGGCTATATTGATTTAAGAAGACATATTTATGATTAGATTGAGCGAAGATTTAATGAGAATTAATTTACCCTGGGAAGAATAAAAATGAAAATAGTTACATTTTGGTAAAACAAAGTTCACGTAGAGTGCACACTTTTACTTAAGTTCATTTTCAGGTTCTTTAGGCAGCAAGGTAGATGTAGAGAGGTTCCGGCTTCTTTTAGGTATTCAAGGCATTACTGGAGCAAACTTGGAAGTCAGGAATCGTCTTTTGTGGAGTTAGCAAGCCATTCAGGTGGTGGTAACAAGTATAGAATTATTTATTTTGTTGTAGGCAAAAGTATTTAATCACAGCTGATGTCCTTTAAGAAATTAAATGTCCACGCTGATATAAATTCTCACTTGATAAACAGCTTGTCTATCAACGAACAATGAATTAACTGACACTCCAAATTTTCGGGGCTATTTATACATTGCTCCATTTTCCCGTGAAACACTTTACTTGTTGTCCAAGCTCTATGCCTTAGGCAGGGCAAATATTAATCTCCCGCTCAATCTATCTAGAATTCTACCCAGGGTTTATTGAAATGAAAACAACAACATAAAAATCAAATCTCCGCTATCAAAATTGTTTACAATAATTAAAATAAAAGCAACAGGAATGCAATTAGCTAGCCAGCTTGTTTTTAAATCAAATGGATTTAAAAACAGGTGGTATATGAAAACTATTTTAAAATAAATCGATAAATATTTTTAAAAAATCCGTTTTACATATAAACGCATGTATACTTGGATACACACATTCTTTTTAAATAATATTGCAAATTTAAACTCTACGTTTAATTAAAATTAAAAGCTTAATAATTTTTTTTTGTTTAATAACAACACCATTGAATCAGATTTCAATCAGGTTCAATATATATATATATATATATATATATATATATATATATAATATATATATATATATATATATATATATATATATTATACTCATATTCTGGGAAAATAGAAATGAAACACCTATCTAACAATATTTTACATAGTATGCATGTATAATCAAAACAAAGTTCATATCACAAAACATGTACTCACCAATTTTTAGAGACCTGACAGACATCTGACAGTATTGGATTATAAGTATACAATGCACCATGAACACTAAGAGTACTACCTCAATTGGGACACTATTACCTACTACAACTTTTGATAAAGATAATGCAAAATTTTTTTCAAAGCCCTGCTCCCTTGGAGGAGCTGTAACATACAAAACTATGCCCATCTACTTTGAGTCTTATGGGCTGAAAAGTACAAACTATGCCTTGCTCCTCTTCTTTGGAGACTTAGAGGTTGGAATCATGGCAGGAGTATATTAACTGCTCTATGACACACAATATGAATGTAGAAAATGGGTTGGAGCACATAGCCAAGATGGAACACCCCTTGGAATTGTATGAAAACATTGCATACTCAACCCAATGACAAAAACCCTCCACCCATCATCAATACTGAAAATATAACTAAACAAACTTCAACAATCAAACACCCAATCCAATCTCCAAAATTGTAGATTTTCTATTTAACTCTAAATATGAACTTTTTAAACATAGATGAAAACTACTATTTTATAATTTACAATCATCAATACATTTCACAGTAATTTTTAAAATTAATTTTGCATAAAATGCATACTTTTTTACTCAGCTGTGTATGAGATCAATTTGAGTGATAATTTTGAAATGATGATCACCTGTACATAATCATCATCAGGCCTAAGTTGGGCAGCCATTTATAATGATTGCTACCAGTACATGGTAATCATTAGCCCTCAGCTGGGTCACCATTTGTAACAGGATGGGGAAGATATATCTGGAGTATCTTTAACTATACATCAACCAGAATTATCAATAAGTATAAATAATACTCAAAAAAAATAACCATTCATCATCATAAATGATTAGTAATCAAAAATAAATCAATAGTCAATCTGGTGACTGGATTTGAAATGGGTCTATTGTAGACCAGGCCAACTATTTAGCCTTTGCCAGCTTGGGTCAATTATTTAAATATAACTTTGATGCACCAACTAAGTGCCAATCTATATAAATATATAACCATAAAACAATAATGCTGGGATATTTAAACATGCCGATTATCATTAATTTTCTGGCCACTTAGTACCATTATTGTACTGGCCAACTATAAACTTAATTTCTAATAGATTAAACTAAATAAAATGTAGTGCATGGATTTTAAAGAATATAATCTTACTGCCAACCAGGATATATCAATTACATATCCTTAATTACTAATATATCCCCTTTCATACATCAAACCATTATGCATGAATCTATGTCAGAGAACATAAGCCCTATTACTATATTATGACTACAATGATGATGCAATACATAATATAATATAATCACTGAAATAATTTTAACAATTATATATGTTTATCAATAACAATAACAAAAGATGATATTAAGATATGTAGAATTTGGATAAATATATGTCTTCTGATATTGAGTACTTTACGAAATTCAAATTATTACATTGATTTTACAATCACTGTTAATGGGTTTACATATAACACATATATAGATATGCACAAAGATACATGTTTGTAGTAGACAATGAATATATTTCAATGAGTAGATTAACATAAAATAAAATTCAACTTATTACATTGTGGTTTACATATATGCTCTACTAAGTTTAATTAAAATGCATATATATATATATATATATTGTACCAGTCAAAAAGAAGCCAACACATCAACAAACCCAAACTCAAAGTCGGATTCAAACTCAGGCGAACCAAACTGAATTCAAACCCAACTCACAAGCTCAGATCAAATCAAAGGATGACATCTATCGACGGTACATGACTATGCACCAAGGAACTAGCTCAATGGATGATGATGATTAATAAGACCCCTGATCTAACTCTAATAAAGTATAATAAAATAACTAAGAAACTTTATAAGTCAACTCATATATATATATGTGTTCGGGTTGCCAATACAGACAGCGAGCATTAATATTAAAAATAATTATTGAATAAGAAAAAAAGTTAAAAACCAAATGTGTTAATAAAATGTTTATTAATAATAATAATAATAATTTTGTTCAACTTTTAGATTATGATATAGATTATCTCTAGTCTTTAAACAGAATTTATATAAATACAATAAGAATGGCAGTCCTTATTATATGCCAATACGATTATGCCATATTCTAGAAGAAATATATATATATCTATGCCCTGATGAGGAAGTAAAAGTAGATAAAGGTATTTGGCTGTGACAGAAATTATGATTCAAATTTTAAAAGAAAGAATGTGAGATTTATTTTCACATTCGTAAATCAATGCACAAAGAGCAAGATATGTGTTTAGGGCATAACTTTAATATTTAATAGAAAACTTACTTAATTATAAATAAACATGAATTTGTTTGACTTTAATAAAATCAATTCATCACGATTTATGAGCATGAGAGCGGGCTTTACTGGAACTGAGAAATAAACGGTACTGGCGACTTATGAGCTATAAGAATAAATATGAAAAATAATGGCTTGTCAGTGATTTGAGAAAATAGCAGGGCACTTATATTTGAAAAGTCTTTGATGCCCTATATGAAGGATCCATAGAACATGGAAAACCAGGTTGGGTCATAGCCTCGAACCTTTGGTGTTCCAAATATAAAACAAGCAAGTGAGGAAGTACTTTCTTCCTATGTAATTTAACGAACAGTAATATCACCGAGTTTAAGCCTGTGAAGCAGGAGATGGCTCACGTCAGCAATGTTCGGAAAAATGATGACTTGGTAATCATCTTTTAATTAATAATAAAACCCATTTTATATAACGAATGCTCTACGTGATGACCTGATCAAGTTAAATTAAAGTCAAACGTGCTTTAATCAACAAATATTTAATGCAATTAGAAAATACTTTAATTATACCCTAAATCTCATGCCCTCCCTGAATATTAATAGAAAGTATAACATTTGAATTAGAATATATATTCATTTAATTCCTTTATCGACCTTTTTGCGAAACAATATATTAATGTGAATAAATAACTATTATAAATTCAGTAAAGTGGCCAGGAGCATAGGTTAAAAATTGAGCTAATAATTTGTTGTTATTAGCCATTAATAAAATAGCAAAAATTGTACAAATCCTTCAACTCGATAATTAATAGAACTGTATCAAAATAGTTCTAGTGGGTAAGAATTACTGTAAAAATAAATATAATATTATTTAACAAGGCAAATGCAACGAAGGAAATTATTATCGAGTTGAAGTTATTATTGGCATATAATAAAAAATAAACAACATTAATAAATCACACAATAAATATTTATAATATAATAAATGAACCGCCATCGTAAGAAAAGAGAAAGTTAACAAATATTAAATTTAAAGACTAGAGATTAAGATAGAGAATTACTACATAATTTAAAATAGCATTAATACATTAAGGAAAGAGAAGAGCTTTTAACAGTACTTAATTTAAAGGTAGTGTAAAATAAAGTTCGAAGACCGGTGAGAAAGTAGCGGTTCATATAAGAAAGATATTACCATTTCTTCATGGTTGGCTCCTTAAATTACACACAGCAGAGTCCAGTTGGATGAAACGTCGATGCACATCTTGGAAAATTATTTGAATGACATTTTGAAGGATTTCTCTAAGGTTTACACAGCTTATGATTGGTATATGAATTTTTATATTACAGCCACATTGAAGATTTTCAGGGGACTTCAGGAACTGTAGTCAGACTCCTGAAGTTAAGCCCCCTCCCTCCACCATGGTAGAAACACTATTTTACTTCATAATTTAACTGGGCGGCTTCTTCTCTAATGAAATATATATGGCTTCTCTTAATGAGGAATAATTGCTGCTTGGAAACTTTTCCTGGGCTCTTTATACTGTATCTGATGCCTTCAGGCTAGCGCTTCTTTCCTAATCAATCTTACAAAAATTTTTTAGTTGTTTTTAGATACATTCCTTCGATAAGGCTTTCAAACTCATTAACTTGAATTCATTTTCTAATTAGAAAATGAATTTTTAAAATCAGAAAATGATTTTAATTAGGACCATCCTTACATTTTAAATACTTATCTTTTTCTAATTAATAAAAACTTTACCCATTGTTTTTGGAAAGCGACAATCTGAAAGCTTATCGAAAGAATGTAGCTTTTAATCACTAAAAATTTGAACAAATTATTTAAAGTAAAATAAAACATTTCCGACGCAATGAAACTTTAGAACAAATATGTATATTTAAATATTTATAAATATATATGCACAATCCACGCAGTTATAATATATATAAATTCATGAATAATTCTAACTGAATTTATTAATAGAAATGATTAGTTTAAATCTCAAGTGAGTTAATTTTAACACACATTTATAATAGTTTTTCTTTAAGGAAACTAGCGTGGACTGAACGTATAAAGCCCCATTGCATCGGAAATTCAAGGTTAGTACAAGGGTTTGAAGTTGGCTACATGTGAAAGATCATGAAGCTAGGATCGAACTTAGATCCGACTGCTTCAATATATATATATAAATTTATTTACATATTTTTGAATTTATCAAAATAATAGAATTATTAATTTTTATACCATGTAATTAACATATGTTTATGCACATAGGAATGTATGTGCACATTAGTGTTTATATCCCATATTTTAATTCCATTTGGAAAATATATATAAATTTCATTAATTATTTTATAATAAGTTCTATTTTTTATCATTCAGTTTTCTTTTTTTTTTCTTTAAAAAAAAAATATCAACTTTTTTTTCTTTGTTAAAAAAAATAAAATCTATTATTTTGACAGATTAGAAAAGTTTTTTTTATCAGGTTACGTTTAATTATAAATGCCATTTAAAAAAATATACTCCAGCAAATTTCTTTTGTTCTCCACTTTTCTATCCTAAAATATTTTGGGGTTTTAAAAGTGTCTATGAATCAATCATTTCATCCAATCAAAATTTTACTTATCTTCTTTTAAAATATATAGATTTTTTAAATGTCATTTCTACCAAAGAAATCATTTAAAATTTCATTATTATATATAATGCTATCAGTCTCTCTCTCTATATATATATATATGAAAAACAAAAAACACAAGTTAAAAACTTGCATACGCTTGTATCTCTCTCTCTATATATATGAAAAACAAAAAACAAGTTAAAAACTTGCATACGCTTGTATTTATGACAATAGATGGCGTTATACCAAAAACACCTTCAAGTGTTTGTTTACATAAACGTCAGAGTGAGTATTTCACTATCTCTAACTTAATTTCCACCTTCAGATCACGATTTCAAGCTATTTGCTATCGTCAGTGAAGGACAGGATTAAGAAACTAGATCCAAAACACAAACTCTGAGCATTTAAGAAACAGTTTCTATTCAGCTTGCAAGCGGGAATTTTTTAGACACGTAATGTCTTCAAACTCAGCATAGCATGCCAGATAACTATATGAACTGATGTCAGTTCAGCATCACCACATAGTAGAAGCCTCTGCAATATATATCATTGCAAGAAAGACCTCAAAGGTACATTTATAAAAAACAAAAAACACAAGTTAAAAACTTGCATACGCTTGTATTTATGACAATAGATGGCGTTATACCAAAAACACCTTCAAGCATTTGTTTACATAAACGTCAGAGCAAGTATTTCACTATCTCTAACTTAATTTCCATCTTCAGTTCATGATTTCAAGCTATTTGCTATTGTCAGTGAAGGACAGGATTAAGAAACTAGATCTAAAACACAAACTCTGAGCATTTAAGAAACAGTTTCTATTCAGCTTGCAAGCGTGAATTTTTTAGACACGTAATGTCTTCAAACTCAGCATAGCATGCCAGATAGCTATATGGGTCTGAGTTTGAAGACATTACATGTCTAAAAAAATTATGCTTGCAAGCTGAATAGAAACTGTTTCTTAAATGCTCAGAGTTTGTGTTTTAGATCTAGTTTCTTAATCCTGTCCTTCACTGACGATAGTAAATAGCTTGAAATCATGATCTGAAGGTGGAAATTAAGTTAGAGATAGTGAAATACTTGCTCTGACGTTTATGTAAACAAACGCTTGAAGGTGTTTTTGGTATAATGCCATCTATTGTCATAAATACAAGCGTATGCAAGTTTTTAACTTGTGTTTTTTGTTTTTCATAAATGTACCTTTGAGGTCTTTCTTGCAATGATATATATTGCAGAGGCTTCTACTATGTGGTGATGCTGAACTGATATCAGACCCATACAGCTATCTGGCATGCTATGCTGAGTTTGAAGACATTACATGTCTAAAAAATTCATGCTTGCAAGCTGAATAGAAACTGTTTCTTAAATGCTCAGAGTTTGTGTTTTAGATCTAGTTTCTCAATCCTGTCCTTCACTGACGATAGCAAATAGCTTGAAATCGTGATCTGAAGGTGGAAATTAAGTTAGAGATAGTGAAATACTCGCTCTGACATTTATGTAAACAAATGCTTGAAGTCATTTTTGGTATAACGCCATCTATTATCATATATATATATATATATCACTATCACAGATCACATTTAACTAATTATAACATTTTTAAATTTAACATTTAGATTTAAATTCAAACAAAATTATTACTTGCATTTTATGTTATATTTTTAAATGTCAGTTTAAGGAATATTAAAATCATTCACTTTATATTTATATGTGTTTATCTGTGGTTCCTTACATCTAGATATATCAGCATAAGTATAATTTAGTTTTTCAAGCTAAGGAATTCTTTTGTGATCTTGCTGATCTTAGTGAGAGATTGGTGTATAGTCACATTGGTAAGAGTATAATTCCAACCTGGTTGGCATTCTTCTTTTTATGATTTGAATTTACTTCAGGCAAGCACACTGTCTTGTCCAAATTTGTGCATACTAATGAATATAGAAATCTGGGTCAGGATTCATGAATCAAAACTCCAGCATAATGAACCAGAAGCCCTTAGACTTGCCCTTCTTGCAGTCTTATATCTTTATTGTACTTTTGTGTATAATCTGCTAACCATCTATTCTGGTCAGCTATAATTACTACCAGCTAACTACAACAAACTAGCCCACTCTTCTGGGCAGCTCTTACAAAATATATATTTAGCCAATTGCTTCTCAAAAATTTTACTAACCAAAAACTGAACTAATCTTTCCATTCAGCCTTTTATAGCTAGTTTGCTGTGATGACAAAAACACATTTTAAAACTGTTTTCTTCTTATCTCTCTTGATTAAAAACAATTTTCATTATTCCAAAAGCACTTTTAATTAAAAAGCTACATTTGGAAACAAGTTTGAAATTTTATCAATCTACAAAGATTTTTTAAAAGTAGGTAATAGAAATCTATACAGGCATTAATTAAAAGATTTCAAAACTACCATGCTTGTTTTTTAATTTCAATATCAGAATTCAATGAAATTAGACCTTATTAAATGTTTAATTTATAATCAACTTCCTATTTTAAATTCAAAATTATTTAACCCTTTATAGGAGTTTTATTCCAGGAAATGTAGAAAAATATCTACAAAATTTTTGTCTGTGTTTAATATATATAATATCAATTTTTTTTTCATTTTGATGATGGTAATCTTTAAAATTGTTTATAAATCTGCAAAAAGTAAGCATTAGGTACACTATAGGCTTACTAATGAAAATTTTAATTTCATTTAATTTAAAAATATAAATCTTAGATTTTTGGCCTCTAGACTTACAGTGTGATGATGATGGTATTGTTTTGATAATTTAAAACTGATATATAAAATATTCTTAATGTCTTAATCATAGTTTATAAAATCATTGGTTTAGTAATTATTGTTTAGTATCTCAAGTGCTTTCTCATCTAATAATAGAAAAAAAATTGTCAGAAGTTTTTAACTTGAATGATCATCAATTTAAAAATGTGAATATCTTTTTTAAATAGAAAAAAGATTTGAATGTTGAGATGCAACATCGACACTAAATATTGCTGAGTATTTAACAAGTTAAAAAATAAACTTTTTATTATAATGATTTAACTATTAAAAATATATTAATTATATATATAATTGTTATTTTATGAATGTGGCCTGTTCATTATACTTCATAAAGTTCTAAAAAGTGAATTGCAATATAATTATAGTAATTGGTATATTCTTTACTACTCTTGTAAAATATGATATTTAAAATAATTGGAAATATTCTGTTAAATTTTGAGTAGTAATTCAAGAATTAAAATGATGACGTCTAATAATACATTCATCCTACTCAGTCATTAGAATTGATAATGAATTTGAAAAGCCTCATCACCTTTTTACAAATGGAAAGATTATGGATAGTAATTAAACCCTGGAAAAGTGATTAAATATGCAGTTGGTATTTTTAAAAGTATATCTTTTATAGATTAGTCATGTGAAGTAAATGAACAATGACAAACTTATGTTGATTTTATGGTTTTCATGAGAAAGATAGACTTCATTTATAAATTAAAATTATTTTAAAGACACTCTTCAAAGTATAATATTCTACTTCACTTGTTGTGTAGCACAATTGTCCTCA
The DNA here is from genome assembly GCA_028023455.1 of Epiperipatus broadwayi. Classification (NCBI taxonomy): domain Eukaryota; kingdom Metazoa; phylum Onychophora; class Udeonychophora; order Euonychophora; family Peripatidae; genus Epiperipatus; species Epiperipatus broadwayi. The sequence goes on along the minus strand of JAQFVV010007149.1, from coordinate 64,883 downwards.
AAGCTGTGTATTAAATAGATAAATAAGAACGAATGAGCTAGCACTTTCAAAGGGTTATGCTAGACATTCCATTTCCTTGATAAAGCATAGCATGTATCTTTACTGCTTATGGCATCTTTGTCTCTGGAGATGAAGAAGTCTTCCTTGACTTTTCTTTTGAAAACACATGGACAAATATGGAATACAATGAAAAACTTGTCTTAGTCCAGATGTTGAAATATTTTATAAAGTTTACTGCAAAATAAGCATCATTAAGATACTAGGTAACAAGACAAGCATCTGAATGTGATATGTGGAAATGTTTGTATTTTATTGATTTATTTGCACAATCATTGTAAAATTCTTTTTTTATCTTTTGCCTTTATAATTTGTTTTGGAGTTAGAATGTCCATATTCGATCATGAATGAATACTAATGATAATAACACATGAAACATACAACATAAAAAGCTGTTTAAAGCGTTTTTTTTTTTTTGACATTTAAAATATAAGAGAGAGAATAAAAATATCTTTTTATTGGAAATATTTCATCATTTAATATCTTAATAAATTAATACATTGTACAGGCTTAAACCTGTATTAATATATGTAATATATGCAGGATTCGAACTCAGACTTTCAGATGACCCACTACTCTCAGTGCCATCTTATATTGCTGACTCACCTGATCACACATATGTTGAAAAGATAAATAATCACCAATATACGTATTTCATGCTAAACCAGCAATCATCAGTTGGTCTAGATTACTATCCTCACACATATATATAATTAGTGCTCAGCTTTATAGTAAGATAGCCAATCTTCATACTTTAATGGACAGGCTTCAAACTATTCATCTTAATAAATGTAAAGTTTATTTAATAAATAATCCAAAAGCCAGTACTGTGTGCAAATATCAGAATAAATCTTGGAATATCAACCACTGTCGATAAACTCTCTAAACCGATACCTGCTTTAAGTGCACCAATATCTTTATAAAAAACTCTTAAATCATTTTTTCTAAATCTACAAGAATTTCCACAGTCCAAGTACATATAAATAGTAAAATGATAATAAATAAAGCAGTTGTGTGTAATAGTATTGGTAAATCTGTCAGAAGTTTTAGATATAATATTGAAATCATTATAGTGATTTCATTTTACATAAATACATAGCTCACTAGATGACTTCCTTGAAACATATTTTCTATTTTTGGCTTATTGCTTCTCATATTCCTTCATCATTTTTATTCTGGATGAGATAATTTCTACGTCAAACGGAAGTAATAAATAAAACAAGATCTAAATATCTATTTCAGAGAAAAGAGTTCCACAGTAATCTTCCACAGAACAACATTGAAGGAATTTGACAATTTTTACTAGGCCTAGATTGCTAGGTAATGATTTCCATCCTTATTTTATTCTTTAGCTAAGAATAATAAATATCTATTTACTAATCAATATTGAATGATTATTTGGATTCTGTATCGGATAGCTAATTGAAAAAAATCTTAAATCTAATTTTAAATAATTCAAATTTTTTTTGATCCAGATTTGAATTCAGATTATAAGCACTGCAGCTGGATGTGTTGCTAGGATGTGCTACTGTTCATTACACAAGGTATTTATTATAAGTGCATGCATATATATATATATGTAACATGTATTTACAAGCTAATTTAACAGAATGTGAATATATAAGCAACATAAATATTACTTTTTATTTGCAATAATTTTATTTTTGAAAGTCTTCAATGTTTACTCCCTAAAGAATTGCTTTCTGATGTATAAGTCAAAAACAATTTAAGATCCAACTAAATATTACAAACGAAGAAAGGATGAAATTAAATTATTAAATACATTTCCACAACTCTATTTTTTACTGATTCTATTTAATATTTTCATCTTTTTATATTTTTGAAATTTCTTTGATGCAAATCAATCTCATGGGTGATATATTTTGACAGGATGTGAGAACATAGTCATAATATTAGTTCGATTTTCTTTTGTTAAGCTACTTTGCAAAACTGTAGATTTAAATTTAAAAAAAAAAACGTAAGAAAAATTATGAATAATCAAATATTAACAAGATGTTTATACAATTGTTGTCAATTACAAATTAATCCTTTCAATTTGATTTTTATTTTACCAAATGAAAATTAAATAGTACTACAAATTTGATAGATCTAACTACTGAAATGGATCGTGGTTGATTAATACTAAAAAAATATCTCTTTTTAGAAAATATGTCAGAAATGAATTTGGTAGATCACTTAATATCATATAAGTATATGCCTATTCATTTTTGTTTTCTTTCTGTAGTAACTAATATATATTTCACCTATCATTTTATTTATTTGTTTCCTCTACCTAATTTAATTTTTATGTGTCTTTTTACAAGATTTTTCAATAGTTTTCAGTTTATTTTTTTTCTCATTTTGTTTATTGTTAAATACTTGATTGTCATTACAAAGTTTTAACTTCAATCTCCTTTTTTTATTTATTGTATTCCCAATTTCATAAGTATTTATAAGTACTAATCTGCTGTAATATTTTTGTTTCTTAAAAAAAATTGTGCTTATTTATCTTTCGTGAATTTTCTTTCAGTATCTAACGAATATATTATTACTACTATTTGGGCTACACTTTTGAAACTCTTATTTTTATTTTCACATTTTAATATATGCATGTGATGTTATGTTGACACTAAATATAATGCACTGATTTATTTTCCCACACTCTTTTTTCCCTAAAAAGAGTAACAATGTAATAATTATGTATAATAGATAGATAGATAATAAAGAGATTCCGGGATTAGAAAAAGACTATCAACTTTCCAATTCTATAGCTCGGAGTTCAAATCTGCATTAAGATTACAACCAGTTTTTTTTTTTTTCAGTTAACCATAGCCATCAAATTATTGATCAGTAAATGGGTATCCTGATGATTTAACTTTTAAGTAAAATTAATAAAAAAAATCATCTTCTCCATCTTTGCTCTGCTTTGCAATGTTGGAAAGAAATTGCCCTGCAGTCTTTAAATAAAGTTTTATATACTCTCTTTACTCTTACAATAAACAGATAATAATTCTAAATTCTTAAGAATTTATTCATATAAAAAAATAATTGTTCTGTTAAATAAAATTGATTTAATTGTAGAACTATTTTTTAAATAAATATTATAAAGATTGATAATAAAAATGAACGATGCAAAAAATGTTCTCCATAAATACAGTTATAAATATACAACGTAAGTCTATAATGAACAGCGTTTTAATTGTCAAATGGCTACATTTTAAAAAAGCTTGATTAGCATATGTTTTTCCGATTTTATGTTTTCGATTTTTAATCCTCACTTTCAAATGTTTATAGATATTTTTTCTATTTGAGAAAGAGATTATAATTGTTGACAGAATTGAGTCAACTTTCTGGATCAAGGTATAACCTGTCATTTCCAGTATTCAAACGTCACATGATCTCTCTAGCAATTAACTATTGATTCTTTCAGTTTAGCACTGAAGTACAGCAACGGTTGGGTTCAAGGGTTACTTTTGTATTTGAATAACACCTGGCTTAAATATTTTATTACATTTTATTTTTTTTAGAAAAAAAGCATTTATTCATGAATTTTTTATATCTTTATATGAACTGGTTATTGCGTGCAAGATCTATTTTGAGATATTTAACGTAAAGTATTTTAATGTTGTTCATTTCTTTTTAATTCATGCATCGTTAACTTTATTCGTAATAAGTAAAACTATCAAAACTAATTTTAATTATGGCCATATGATATATAATTTTAAAACCAGATGAGTTATGTGTTTTTATAAGTTTAGCTGAAAATTAAGAAGAAAAAAAAAGAGAACTAGTTTACTCAAAAACAAAATCAAGCTAAAAACAAATAATAATAATAATCAGTTTCACAAAAACATTTATAGCCTCAATTAATTCATTTTGTAGCAAACTACTATGGAACAGGAAAGTAGTTGCCATTTCAATAAAGCAACTTAACCAACTAACAAAATAGAATGGTCTGAGACTTCACTCAATATTAGTGTTTTAGACACAAAAAACAATAAATCTGCTAATAACCATAGTCAAAAGATTTCCAGATATTGAACCAATATTGGAGATCACACCCACATATTGTCCACCACCTACAAACAATTATATCTTTACATTGCTTGAAAGCATTGAGAGCATCAAAAACAAAGTAACACTGAAAAATCCAATAAAATATACATATTGGCAAATACATGATTTCCTAACACAAAAACAATCTGAGAATAACCAAATATCTGTATTGGGAATTGATAACAGCCAATTACTTAAAAAATTTAGGAAATGGTACCTGGAACCAAAATTTTACGAGTTCATAATTAAATTCAATTTGAAAGCACTACCTACAAGTCATTTTATTAGATACAGAAGATTCTATATAAATATAGATCCCTTGTGTATGCTGTGTCACAGGGATGAGGAAACACAGGACCATTTCATACATAATTGTTCAGGACTTGAAAAAGTAAGACAAATGATGGTTGGTGGATATAGGAAAAATGGAATCACTATAAATGAGATTCTACAAACATTCAAAAATAATGGAATACCCACCATAAGGGCAGCCACTTTCAGCCTATATGCATTCTGGTGTACCAGATGCACTTTTACACTGGGCAACAACATGAGAAGGCACCCTAACTCCTATAGGAACAAATTGCAAAAAATAAAAGAAAGAGACAGCATTATTGCACCACCTGATATCTTTGCAGCAACGTGGTCTCTTTTTAAAATTCAGGCCACTTTATAATAAAGGATATAATAGAAAAGGACAAAGGCAAACATGAAATTCAGTGTTGCAAGATCATGAAAAAATTACTGAAACCATGATCATTGATTTCTATTGTACATAAACTTGGACAATAAATATTTCATAAAGTGTGAAAAAATCAAAAACATTGTGAAAGCCACTATCTAAGTTCTAAAAAGTCAATTTTTAAGTGCAAAGAGACTCTAATCAAATATACAGACTGTAATGTAATAACTGTGTAAACCTATGTATAACACTATGTATAATCAACAACCAATGTAACCACTTGTTTTCGAATAAAGTTACCTTTAAAACATAATAATAATAATAATAATAATAATAATAATAATAATAATAATAACAATAAGAACAACAACAACAACAACAACAATAATAATAATAATAATAATAATAATAATAATAATAATAATAATAATAATAATAATAATTTTATTTATTATGTATATAAACAACTGATTATTAACAATCCAATAATAGTTTATATTTCATAAACTATATAATTTCAAATTAAATATACTAATAATTATTATAAATTGTAAATAGTCTAATAGTGACTGAATTTTCATAACACTTCTGATTAAATTTTTTAAAATAATTTTTTGTTTGGTATTTTAAGCATTTTATAAACTGTTAGCTGTAAACTCTATAATATTTGTTTTAGATGTACTTAATTACCTCCACTACACTAATATACTCTTGAAACACATAAATAATGACACTATAACAGACAAATGACTTCTAAGATGCATTTCATGCTGAGCTAGCACTCATCAGTTGGTCATGTCACAATCCTTCATATATATTTTTATTTATCAATAGAACATTGTTTCATTTTGATTTACAAGTGCCAACTTGATCCATCCACAACATTGATATGACACACTATCTGGACTGGAGATAATCTCTAGTTTAATAAATAATTAGTGGGAGTCATTAATGTATTTATCTTAATTGGATTATGCCAAAGTTGCGAATAAAATAAGTTTAATGCTTGTAAATTAAACTATCTGTTTTCCTCAAATGATTTTTTTTTTTTTAGAAATATTTCAAAATATTAATTAATACTTTTTTCATCTCAGGGCAAGTTTTTCCATTAGCCATTAATTGTGATTTTATTATATGTGGAAACACAGCCTTATAATATTTTGATATGGATTTTAAAATATTAGAAAATGAGAAGTAATATAAGGAATAAATAATTGCAAGATTGCTTATGTGAAATACTTTTAGAGTAGAAATGATTGTTATTATTCTTTTACCATTTAAAAATAGTTTTATTATATGGCTTAAAAGTAGTTTTCCAAATATTTTATCATGTTTTGGTATGAATAAATATATCAATTATTAATAAACTATAAATCAAGCAAAGTTTTGTTAATGTAGAAGACAAAGACTGTAATTTTTAACATTAAGCCAATAAACATCACATGACTACCACCTCTTATGCTTGTGTATAACTGTTGTCAAAAACAGGCAAAACTCACTATACATATGCCATACACAGCAAGCTAGAGTAATCAATGGATTCCAGAAGGCTTGTGCATAAAATCCCCATCTAGTGCCTACTCATCCAACATCCCCAGACTAGTTTCTGGCTTATGGCCTTCGTCAGTGAGGGGCTTTGGATCTGAGAGCACTGCACTTAGATCTTAGGTGCTATCAGTTCCAAAGTTCCTCACTGATGAAAGCCTCAAACTAAAAACTATTCTGAAGATATTGGATGTGTAGGCAGTAGATAGAGATTTTATGCACAAGTCTTTTGGCATTTATTGATTGCTCTGGCTTGCACTGAGTGGCACTACTCTATGGAGAGTCTTACCTGTTTTAATAACAGTTATGAGAAAGCATAAGAAATGATAATCATGTGATGTTTAGTGGTTTAATTATCATCTGATTTTATTTTTTTGGGGTTGGGTATTTTATTTTCACATAAATATGTCTACAATCAATTACACAATCAAATGTCAAATTGAAATTAAAATCAAATACATTTTCTATTTATTATATATTTCCAATTAGTATACTAAACAAGTTTAATTTTTATTTGATAATATATATATATATAGTAGTAATATTTTTCTATTTAAAATAGTTTAAAATACACTATTTATTTGATCTAAAGTTCCTTTAAATTATTTTAAAGTAGTATTATTTAAATTTAATACCGAAGTTAAATTATAGAGTAATATTTATAGGTTAAACACTAGTAAATAATTATTAGAGTTATTTAGCATTATGCTAAAATAATAATCTTAGTAATAATACTATGTAAGTATTAACAGTTTATTTTTTAAAATTCTTATTTCATTATTTAATAATATTGTAATTATTCTGATATGTAATATGTGTGAATCTGTGTGCACACACATTGTTGCTGAAATTAATTTGACTTCCTTGTTGCTAAAGTTAATTTATTATTTCTATCGATTTTAGATTGCAATTTATTTTATATATTTTTTTAAAATGTATCAAAATTAGTATTATAATTACATAAACAACAGTTTTATATTTCAAATTTAAGTGTCAAAAATGTTTTATTATTAAACGTATATTTAAAAATAGTATTTAAATAAAGCTTAAAACATATTATCTAATAAGATTTATAATTAAATTTTTTTTTAAAAAAAAAGCCAGACAGAAATTGATTTGTATGTAAATTTTTATTGTCTGTGATTTAATTGACCAATCAGATAATGATCAATTATGGCTATAAATACAGAAGTCAGACATTGTTGTAGTGGACTATTAAATTTTTTTAATCAAGTGTAAGGAATAAAAAAAACTGTATTTCTTATATTCTAAATTTTAAGTTGTTTTTTTTTGTTAGTAAAGTGTTAAAAGTAATATATCAAATTATGAATAATCATTTAAGAAGTTTATTCAAATTGTTTTAATATGGAATAAAACAAACCTATTCCTTGTCAGCACTGCATAAGAAACCAACTAGAAACTCTGATGATGAGTGGTAGAAAATGTTGGCTGATAAAAGGAGCTATCTATTTGCTGTAAGATAAATCATTGATTTTTTCCAAACTCTAAAAGAATTTCCAGATATTCTTGTTGTTGCAACCATTGTTGATATGTGATTGTTTACATGGTCAATAAACATTAATAAGCAATGACGAAGTATGAAGAGATGTATGTTAGGAGTAAGAATAAGAGATTGAAAATGATATAGATGAGAGTGAGAGAACAAACAGGTGTTACTGATATCATTGAAGGAATTAAAAGACTGAAATGAAGTCAGACTGATATATTGCTAGAAGAAATGAAAATAGATGGACAGTTCAAATCTTAAACTGTATTCCAAGATATTGTAAAAGACCCAGAAAGAGATCACATGTGAGATGGCTGGATGAAATAAGGAAGTGTGCTGGGGTGGTGTGGAGAAGTGAGGCTAGAAATTGGAGAAGGTGGATTGAACTTGGAGAGATCTTCATGCTGGTGGGGGTCAGTAATAGTTGTAAATCATGATGATGATGATGATGAAGTAGTGACTAATATGGATTTTACCTCTGAGTTTAAACCAAAAAGAGATTTTCTTTCTCATATTCTTAATAATTTTTAACTGAAAAATCAATGGCATTTTTTAAGACAGGATATTACAGATGTGGGTGCTTACCTTATTATTATAATTATAACAAGTTGTAAAGCTGCCTGATAAGACAATAAGTATTGATAGAAACAAAAAGTACTGTATCAATGGGTTATAGATTTAAACTTTACTAACTTTTTACAACTACATATTATATTTTAAGAAAGGTTGCATAAATTGGAAGAAATTGTTTAATATTAAATGTCATTTTGTTAAACTTTTTATATTTAGAAGAAAATGGTAAAAGAAATTATATTTCAAAGTGAACATGTATTTTACTATAAAGGAAGGCATAAAGATTGCAATCACAAATTAAATTGTATTTTTTATAAATAAAAGATGAAAGAATAAAATTATAGGGATAGATAATATATCAGACACAATAGCAAGATTAGTTATTCAATTTAATGGAAATCTCAAATGCAGATAATTTAGGTTTATGCCTCAACAAGTTTTTATTATGAAGAAGTAGAGAATTTGTATATGGATGTACAAAATGTTTTTTTTTTTCAGATTGAACATTTTAAAATTGTGTGGGAGACATCAATGGTTGGAATTGGTAAATGATTGAAAGATGAAAACTCAGTGGATACATTTGGTCATATAAATAGAAATGAGAGAGGACATAGATATGTAGAATTTGCAATAAAAATAACTGCATATTACAATTTTTATTAGAATAATCCAAAATAGGAGTATAATTGGCAAGTGAAAAGAAAAGCTATAGAAATGAATACAATTTTCTGAAATACTAAAGATCTTACTATTGGGGGGGGGGGGGAGTTATTCAGCAAAAAGAAAAATTCTACTTCTAAAAAGAGAGATGATATAAAGTGTGAGAAAGAATTCTAACCAATAGCTATATTATAATAGAAACAAAAAATATAAACATCTTACATATATTAACAATACATTTATAATACCAAGTATTTTAAATGAAGAGGTTCAGATTTGCTTTAAATTCTGTAAAGAATGAGTAGAAATAGAGACATTTGTAGCAAATATTTAAATGAAAAATGTATCAAAGTTTAGGAGGAATTCATTTGATATTCATATCTAAGAAAGATAAAAAAGAATATTAGAAATTACTGATTTATTTATCCATGTTTTATTAATTTTATATAATGCATTTGCTAAAATTATATCAAATCATTTATAAAGGAACATTAGACATATAGCAATAAAAAAATTGGATTTATAATAACAGCATATCATATCCAAGTACTAAAAGATATTATACAAAACACTATGAGTATGAAATGAATTCCCATTTTTGCATTGTATTTTTAATGAAGTTATAAAAGGTATAAAATAAGAGATCCTTTTGAAAACACAAAATAATGTTAGTGACTAAGTGTTAATAAGCAATTGTCATGGCATAGGAATCTTTGAAGAAAATTAAAAAAAAAAAAACCATTTACATGACAGATATTAAATAAAAAAATAAAGAGATGTGAATTGTTCAAATAAAGATATAGTATTTGAATAAAGACAAAATGAAGGGGGGGGGGATTAGATTGTGTAGAAAGTTTTATTCATTTTAGAAGAAAGATTACTGGTGATTTTAATTATTAAAAGAAATAAAATTAGAAATAAGCCAAATAAGAGCATGCCTAGGAATCATGGATTAAATTTGGAAAAACAAAAATAATAGGTTACAAATCAAATCAAATAAACCGAATCCATGGTTATCTATTAATGTATTATGTAGTTATAAACCAAGTTGTTGACAAAACATTTAGTCAGAAGTATGTTGAAGTATATTGACATTTGAAAGATTATGCTATAAAATGTTTTTGATAATTGAGTATGGGGGGAAAAATTAATGAAAAATTGTAAAGAAAATTTTGCTAAGGGAAAAAAACTAAGTTATAATTACTTGCATATATATATATGACTTCTGTTTTGATCTTACAGAATGTACAAACAAATGAGAAAAACCTCACAAAATATAGACAGTTAATATTAAAAAATGGTGTACAGCTGATTTACATTTTCTCATTCTTATTACAAGAGACATATAGAACTAGAAAAAGTTTATGATAATTCTGGATACTGAGTTCTAGTTTTCAAATAATTATCTTTAGATAAGCATTTTTATGATATTTAGAGTATCAATATATTGATCTAAAATATTTTAAAATTGTGAAAAATATTAGATTATATGGTGAGACTAAGAAGATATAGTAATGATATGTAACAGGATAATTCCATTTCTCCATAATATTTTCAGTAGTTTTAAAAGAAGTATTTTGTGGGCTAAATAGGATTCTAATAAAATGGAAATATATGAAAATTACTTAATTCACATAAATTTTACAGATGATATACCTGTTTTAACAAAGAATGTTCTACAGCTTCAGGAAATATTATAACTATCAAGAAAGTGATATTAAAGATAAAGACTAAGAAGGACTACGGTTATGTTCAGTGTCTATAGATGTCTGGGTTATATTGGTAATATTGATTGAAAACATTATGAATAAAAACAAACCTAGAATTTTTTTTGGATAAATGCTTTTGTTAAAAATATTTTAATATTAAAAGAAAATATGATTGTGTGTTTTAAAAATAAAATTTATAAAAAATATGAATGTGGTGGAGTGGATGTTTTAAGTGTATCTAAAAAAATATTCTGCATGGAAAAAGATTGAGTGGATTATGTATTCTATGTGTTTATATTTAATTACAAAACAGATATAATAATCTTTAACTGGTATTAAAACAGGCAAAATTCTCCATACAGTAGTGCCACACAGTAGTGATCATGTGATGCTTGGTGGTTTAATCTTTAACTGGGTTCATACCTAGACTAAGAATAAAATAATAATTTTTATCATAATAATTGGTTAGTGAATTATATAAAGTTATAAGCACTGAAATTTAATGGTTGTGACACAATTTTGTGGTCAGAAACTTTGACACATGTACATCATATTGTAATAAATTTGTTTACCAATGATTACTTGGGTACTTAATACATAAATTGTAGAGCTCACAAGATATGTTAGAATTAACAAAAAGAAACAAAGTTAAATACACTTCTGATAAAGTAATTAACCATCACTGACATTAGTGAGTAAATTAAGAGATTAAAATATTGGGTTGGGCATATCATAGAAGAGATGAAAATATTAAATTGAATCTCAAAATATTATAAAGGATTGATCTGACAACTGTATGTGACATGGATGTATTAGATAACATTGTTTACTAGAGTGATAATGTAAAGAAGTTATAGAAAGTGACCTGTTTTTAAAGTTCTATTTTTACAAATATTTTCAGATAGTTGTCCACAGATGTTACTGATAATCATACAATTGTTAGTCCATAAGTGAATTAGAGAACAAATAAGTAAATCTGTAAACTCTTACTATTCATATTTTGACCAATATTATAAATATAGTCATTATCACTATTAATCTGAATGTTGTAGTGGATATTTATAATTTAGTGCCCTGCCTAAGGATTGATTTATATGAATTATATCTGTTAGTAAGATATAAAATATTAATAAATACTTTACAATATCAAGCATTAATTCATTTTGTAATTTGGCCCATTATAAATGCTTTTCATTAAGTTTATATGTGGTAATCTGTCTGAAGAGAGATAAAGAAATTATGCACACATCAGTACTATAATTTGATTATTTTTATGATACTTTGCTATTGTTCTCTTTGTTTTAATATTCTCTAGCATAGCAATATGTTTTTATTAATCTGTGATTTTTATTTATATGTTGAAAGTAAAAGATTTGAATACTAATGAATTCACAGTAATATTTGTATTTGTGTATTTTTAACACTGTTAATCCTTCAAGGTAGCTTTATATTTACTAATACATGGAAAACTTATAATACTAATATATTGTTTTAACAAATGAAGAACATTTGTACATGCATTTTATAAAACAAAAATCATGACCATCCATTTGTGTGCATCAAAAAGAATGATTCAGAAATTAAATACATTAGTTTAAGCATTATAGAATTAGAAAAAGTGTAGTTTAATTACATCACGCATAATATAAATAAAATATATACATATTTATAACTAATATTTACTTGCTTAAAAGACCATATAATATTCAAACATCAAAAGTAACAGATGAATCTTTACTTAGGGAATCTATAATTATTAAATTCATAGCTTTACTATTATGCTAAAATTATTAAAAGTTTCATAGCAAAAAAATAATATATCTGATTGGTCTAAGTTTGAATACAGATCAAATAAAATCAAAAAAAAAAATTTAAGCCCTGAGTCAGGCATAATATTTTTAACTAGATAAACCATGGTTGATCATGTTAATAAATGAATATTTAAATATAATTAGTTAGAAAGTAAAATAAGAATGAAAAAGTACTCAAACTTTTAGAAATTGCCAAATTTGTTATCTTTATTCTAAGAGAAGCTATGAAAAATCTTTGCACTAAAGATAAATATTTAAAGTTTATTTTATATTTTACTTACTTACACATTGAATGATAAATCAAACTTCTTTTAAATCTCGATTGTAAGTTGTTTTCATCAATAAAAACAAATTATCCCTCTAGTAAGTATTAAAATTGCCACGTAAAATCATAAAATCAAAATATTAATATTTTTGTTAACAAAAAATTTACAATTTAGCCAAATATTGTAATACACAAACTTATTTTTAATTCACTGAAATGTGAATCTTGCACTGCTTTGACCACAATATATGTTGCCGTATACTCTTGCTATGCTTCTTAAAGATGTAAGCCATTTAATTATCAGTTGACATTGTAAAATGACATACTACCATTAATGGTCATTGAGTATTATTATTGAAATAGATGTGAGAAATGTACCTGGCCTGAAAGGCCATCATTTCAACTTTAATTATTCACTAACCTAAATGTAAATATGATACTATAGTCATTTCTTCCCCCTCAATAAATATCATATTTCACATGTGAATTTATGTACTATAATCACATTTTCTTAATGATTTAAATACTATACCTATTCAGTTTTGTATTGTAGTTAAAAGCATATATACTGATATTTTTTCAAGCATTACTTACGAATGGCAGAATTACATCCTTCACATAAAATATGGTTTGTAATAAAAATTACAGATTATTAAATAGAGTTGAATTACTTCCTTTGCATAAAATTCTCTAATATAAATTATAGTTTAGTTAGCTATAGTTATTTATTTATTTATAAAAACAAATTTAAAGTTTTTTATTTTTCAATTGTCAATTTGACAATTTTTTTAATTGGTTGCTTTAACATTTTTTTTTTTTTTTGCTTTGTGGAATTACTTGCTTTGAAGAAAATGCTCATAATTAAATTAAGCCTTTAAATTAAAATTTTAAATATACTTGTTATATTTAAAATGTGAATTTGACAGTATTACTGACAATTATTAATAGCGGCTTACTTCCTTCACTTAAAATATTCTTTGTAATTGTGAAACATAATAGTTTTTTTAATTGGTTATGAATTTGACACATAACAGCCTTGCAGACAAACATTCATACATTCACCAATCAGATAACAGAGAAAATGTGGATTATATATATTGCAAAACATGCCCTGAATAGGTTTAGTGCAGTGGTAGAGTGTCTTACTATGGAGCATAAAGTCCCTGGATCTATTCCTGTTCTGACACTCCCATTGTTCAAATGTCTTATGAACCCAAGCAATAAAGCCATTCATAAGTCATATATCACGTGAATTAATTTTATAAGCTTGTAATTATAACACTAAATAAAGAATGCGAGCACTTTATTTAGTGTTTTTTGAAAGCCATCCATTATTTTTTTTATTGCAAAAAAACGTAATGCCTATATATAAACCTATATATGCCTCAAATATTACTGAATGCCATTGCTTTAAATGAATCTTAAACACTAATGTTGTATTACTGTTTATTAAGAATTAAATACCAACAACAATTATTGTTTGATCCCATCATGCTTTGTAAAGCTGAAATAAAAAATAAAAAATAAGAATTTGCAATGTAACCGTTATATTGAAACCAGTTTTTTTTCTTTTTTATAAATAAAAGTAAAAGGGTTAATTTTTATTATTGTTTTGAAATAACATTATTAAAAACAAACAAACAATTTATTTTACTTTCATTTTTAATTTTATTCTTTTATTTCCCGCTGTGCAAATTAATAACTTCTATTTCATTATGTATGTTATAAGTTTATGATGTAGATGCTGAAATTATGTTCTGATTATCGTATTATAATGAAGAATTTAATACTTATACAGCTAAAAGATTTATAACTTTCTATGCTATTCAATTTCTTATATATTGTATTTTTTTTAAATAAAACAATAAAGATGAAGTCACTGATTTGATCCCTGAATAATTTATTGAAAATAAATAAAACGACTTCGATAAAATAAACTATTTTTTAAGTACAGTATATGAAATAACATTTTATGCGTAAACAATAGCGATTTTATTTTAATTTTCATCAAAATAAATAGATGTTTAGATCTGCTACTGAGACTGATAAAATTTTATTTGCTCTAGGTATATTAAACTTATTTTTATTCTGAAGGTTTAACTTCAAATCACTGAGAGGAAGTCATTAGAGTAAAATAGATAACAGTTATAAAGTAAAACTTTCTATTGACAAAGTAGCTAGTGAGATAGATAGCAGAATAGAATTCAAGCCAATTTAAAGTTTGGCAAAGTTTTTTTACCTTAAAATATTGCTACATTACCATATATCATTTATCATCGTACTACAAAACATGCTTATTAATTGTTAAAATAATAAAATGAAAACCAAACATATATATTAATATTCTCTGATTAATGTAAGACTGACAATATATGTGCATATATATATATATATATGCTAGTGTTTATCAGTACTTATCCATACAAGCATAAAATACATTAGTTTTAGGGACGAAAAGAGATGTCTTAGTATTAGATAACTAACAAAAGTGTAGGTCGTTATTTATTGCTAATGCTGTGACAGTTCTTGCAGATAATGAAGATGATCTTACTAAAATAAATACTTTGAAACTTTGGAATTAATGTGATAAAATGCAAGGCAGTAAAGACGTCGGGAATGGTAGTTGACAGAAAGCGTATAAACAGATTAATGATTTTAAATACTTTGAAAGATAATAATTCACATAAAAATCCTTATAAAAAATTCAAATAAGAATTGTAAAGGCTACACACAGCTTTATAATGGCTTATTCTGTGTTATACTAAAATTATATCTAAGAACAAGTTCATATGAAATGAAGCAGAAACTAGGACAATTACAAAAAGAAAGAATAAAGATTTAGAGACTTTGGAATGTGAGGTTGATTGGTAAATGGAAAAAGATAAACTAAAAGTGCAAGATTGGAAATTTAAAAATACCATATAAAAATTTGGATTGAGCATATATTAAAAAAAATAGGGATGAGTTACAGAAGATTAGTGAAAGATATGACATAAAAAGGAGAAAGAGAAAAGAATCAAAAAAGTTTTAAATATTAATTTTTTTTTGTAAAATTTTATTGTCTTTTATTAAAAATTCATACCATTCCATATCTATACTAAAAGTGATTTTGGCAATGAAGTGTTACTTTCTATCTTTATTAACAACTAAGCATTAAATATATCATAACATCACTGTGATGTGATTTGTGTTTATCATCTTTGAAACAGTTTTTTATATTTAAGGATCAATATTGTAGAAAGTTTTTGAAATTAATGGTTTTACCAATTTACATTACATCTTTTTGCCAATATTCTTGTGGAAGATCTAGAAATCAGGTTTTACAATTATCAAGTTATAATTCTCTCAATTCATCTTAGTTACATCCTTAATAATTTTGTCTATAGCTCATGATACACAAAAAAATGATCTGTTTTGTGTTTAGATCAACAACAATCATTCGTATATCAATCTCATTGTGAAAATAAAAACTATCAACTTAAATTTTTTGATGTTCTTGATTTTAAAAACACATATACAAATTAATAATTAAATGCTTTCTCTCATCATTATTTCATATAAGTATTTTTTTAGCAAAATCTTTTTATGATTTCTTTTTTATCTGAAAGAATATATTTATCTATAAGAAACTTAATTATATTCATGAAATTCTAATCTCAAATATATTTAGTGTTAAAATTATAACCAATCTATATTGTACAACTAAGACTTCTGTGTCTTTTTTTTTTTTTTTTAGAAAAAAACCCAGCTAATATAATTATTCACCAACAAAAAAATCAATAATATTATTCGTAAACCTAAGAATTCAATCTCTCTCAAAGTCATGATAACCACCACATAGGCATGCGTTATTACATCATTAGTAGGAGAGATTAACATAATAATTCAGTGAAATAATAATCATCATTATACATGATATCCAAATTTTTAATATTAAAATGTTATCTAGATGTAACACCTGACTTTTGGGATCTGAGAGAAATGTTACTTTTTTAATAATAATAATAATAATGATGATGATGATGATAATAATAATGATGATGATGATGCTGATGATAATAATAATAATTCAATTTATTCTATGAAATAAAACAAAGTACATCGCAAATATTTAAAAACTCCAAACAAGAAAAATATATAATAGTAGAGAGGCTTTAGATCTTGGATAACACAGATCAGGTAAAAATATTCCACATTCAGACCATTAAAATGATAATAAAAACCATCAGAAACAAAGTAATATATATATAACATCAAAAATTCTAATATTAAATTAATTGATATCAAGTAGCAGAAAAAATAAGCAGAATTTAATTGATAATTTTAAAACTGAAAACCAACTTCAACAAATTAACAACGCAAGCATGGAGGCTCAAAGATCACATGACCTAATTAACAGTGGCGAGGATGCCAATGAAAGCCATAAAAAACAAGCCAACAAGTGCAGACATGGTCAAAAGAAAATAAAAAAATAAATTCATTTATCCTAATAAAAAAACTGAAAGTCAATTTAATTCATAAAATAGCAAAGAGATATAAAAAAAAAGCAATGCAAACACATAAATAATTTAGAAATTGAAAAACAGGATAGTAAAAATCCACCAGAAATTGTCTGGAATGAAGAAAAATTAGACTTCACAGCTGAATTATTCAATAAATTTATACCAAAGAAGTATCTCTGCAATATTCAAGAGATCCGGGGTCCATGGTGTTGTCAACAACAAATAGCAACATTTCATTATATAAATTCCCAAAAGAGTCACTGTATGGGACAATAACATTAAATGGATTCTGGTACACAATACAACAGATCGCAGAACAACCCAATGACCAGTACTTAATACTGGAATTTTATGAAATCACAAAAAGGGAAGAGATTTCAAAGACAAGTCAAATCATTGTGTAACTGCACTGATCACTATAGACCAAAACTATCACAATACCATTTTAGAAATATGAACACATACCTAAGATACAAAGAACAAGACTTCCAAAGGGTGATGAAACTATTTGGCAAGGTGATTATGTTCAAAACAGTATACTGGAAAGACTCCAATACCAATCACTAATAACACAAGTTCAGAATAAAACTGCATGTAGATACTGATCCAGATGATATACCAACACCATGGATCAGAAAGCATTGCTAACTCTATATATTTGAGGTCTGAAACCACAGGATTACTCATGTAAACAAAGAGGATATGTTATTGCACAATGTCCAAACCATGAGAACTCAAATGCACACTCACAAAAACATCAAGGTATTAACAGTAATATTCAAACAGATATAACTACACAAAGAAAAAATAACAACAAAAAAGGAGAGATACCAATCTTAGACCTTATAGATTTGTTCTCAGAAATAACAATAAAATCCCAAACCAAGGAACGTGACTAATGAGAAAGCAGAAGCCAAGCAAATAATAACACAACTAAAAGCAAATGTATATATGCCAGAATTTGACTGTGCAATGGATAAAATCATATAGCATACTATTACCAATAGGACAGCTAGAGAATTACCAATAAGGCAGCTAGAGAAATTATGGAGTCATTCCTACCCCCAAGCAACCCTAGCACAACAATTTAACTAACAAACTCAATCTAATCAGAAAGTAAAAAAAAGCCAGGGAGACCTACCAGAGAAAAGCTGAAAAAAAGGTAAGACAGATGAGGATAACTCTGATTCACCAATCATTGATTATATAAATGAGGTTTCCAAGTCCAATAGAAATAATCACAAATTTATTTGAAAACCAGTTAATAACAACAAAATTACAAACTGAAGAAGCATAAGACACACAAGCACTCAATAAAAACCAAATGGAAATACACAATGTAAAGCTCCAAAACTATTATAACAAAAAATACAAACCAATCCAACTACATAGTTAATAAAAATTAAAATAGCAGCACTGAATGGCAGAGGCATTAATTCATTAGCAAAAATATAGAAACTCAACAAATGGATTAGCAAAAACAACCACAAATACTAGGACTCCTAGAAACAAAAATCTATAATGGATCACAAATTAATCCAGCCACATACCTAAACAACCAAGGTTTTTTCACATACTTCATGGACCCATCATCACCTTCAGCAGGCACAGGCATATTTATAACTTGAAACTGCAATTTTTCAACCATCAAAATTATTTACATTGACTCAAATTTAATAGCTACATTCCAGCATCAAATTATCACCCTCAACATTATTTTTGTGTATATACTCCCAGATTCCAACATGATAACACATATAATTATCACAATAAACTCCCAGCTTGCAACCAGCAACAACCCAACAATATTATGTTGCAAGCAACAACCCAACAATATTAATGGGTAATTTCAACTTAAGCTATGGAAAATTCAATACAAAATGATTATATCAATTAAACCTGTCACTCATGAGTGCCCAGGGCTTTGTTACTGCAGATTCAGTGACATTTTATAATAAATGGCATACTTATTGACCTATGCTACCACACATCAATGCTTCATTGCTTAATCAACTTCCAATTCAGTTCCATGCCCATTTTCAGACCACGTTGCACAAACCATTACAAAGAGCTCTAAACAAAATTCATTCATCTAGAAAAAACAATCAGACTCCCAACAACCACTACCAAATTCCTATTTTTGGAGACTTACATCATGCTAAATAAAATTAATGATATGTCACAAAATCCAATTCAAAAATAACAATCATTCATCAACATACTATCCTTCAACACACATCACATGACAAGATACTCACCATCACCCTCCTGATTAATGGCACTACTAAACAATCTCCACAAGAGAATCAGCATCACCAGATCTATGCACAGCACCCACTAATACATACAAAAACTAACAAAGCTATACTACAATACATGTAAACAATTAAAAGAATACCCTGCAACAACAAAAAAGAAAAATATGCCTCACCCAACAATACCCAGGCTGGTATATCCACTGGGCACTAGACTATCCATCAACCAGAAAGACCATGACAACTGAGATAAGTGACAATGTCTATGCAGGACATAACACGCTGGATCCTATTTACTAACATTTCAAGCAAAATTTCCAAACATATAAACAATACACACCAACCAATGATAAGTTTGGAATACTTAAAACAGATATTCACTTTCAGATCCAATAATTTGCTGAAAAGTTTAAAAATTTTCTTAAAATTCACCACCCTGAAACCACTGGCATACCAGTAGTTGTCTTTTCATATTTGAGTCAATCTACCACAGAGTAGCTCTGCAACCTTGATAACTTCTTATCACAATAAATATACAATACTAGAGGACTATATTCAATAGCAATAGTGCCATTTACAAAAAACAACAGCCATTTCAAATCTCAACAATCTTTGATCCATCTCCATATGTCTGTTGGAAATTAAATTATTGGAAAAGGTAGTCACAGATAATATAGAAACATATGTACTGCCACTGATATCAATATGCAGTACGCAAAGAAGGGATCCTCCATCACACAGGCTACTCTTGTATTTAAAATGATACAAAGTGCGGTACAGCAAGATTAAAAGTACACTCTGATTGCAATTCAACTGGATATACAGGCAGTGTTTGATTCTGTTGCAATAGATGTCTTAATGAACATGCTTGCAAACAGCAATTCCACCCACCGTACTATACATCATCACAAATCTCTTACTCAACTGAGATATGCACTTCACGCTTATCAGATCTCGATTCAGTGCACTACTGTTTATTCTATATATAAATTCACTCTTAAAATAGATTGCAAATGAATTACCATGGATATTAATACTATGAACTGCCTAACAATTTTCATGACATGGCAGTGTTTCTAACATCATGTAAAGAAATGCCAGTATTAGAAAGAATACTACAAAATTACACAGATATGCACAAATTACAATTCAACCTAAGCAAAGCATTAGCATTGTTCATCTATAGTAACAAACTCCACACACAGCTAAATCAAAGAAAATCTACTCCATTTCTTGGATTACCATTTTGTCTGGGAGTGCATGGAATGAGACAAACACTTCAAAATAAGCTCAAACAGAAAGCAACAAACATAGCCACATCTTTATCAAATGCATACTTATCTCAATATTCAAAAGTGCATTTCTTTAGCATACTCATAACAACAAAAATCACATATCGTTAACTTGTTATCAACTTAACAATGGCCATATCTATGGGGTAGGAAAACTGTAGGCATTTCAGTCAAATAACTCAATCAACTAACATATGGAATGGTCTGGTGCTATACACAATACATGTGTTTCACACACAAAAACAATAAACCTACTGGCAAAGATTACTGCATGGTTTCAGCAGCTACAAAGCCTCCTTGACATAATCTCTACAGTTCATTCACTCCCCACATATGGATATCTCATATCATTAGCACACTCAGCAGAAATCAACGTTGTAACTACAAAACTCACATTTGATAGCAAATACACATACTGGAAGACATACAAGTTGATCAATCCAACGATAAACAACCAGACCTTTAGCCCAATGCTGGAAGTAAACAACAAGCAATTCCTTAAAACTTCACAAAATGGTCAATAGAACTGAAGTTCTTCAATTTCTTGATCAAACTAAATCTATTTACATCACCAACATCCTATTTTTATGATACCATTGTCTTTATAAATCAATAGAACCATTCTGCAACCTATGCCATGCTGCTGAAGAAACACAACAACATATTTTACAATTATACAGTACTATATACTACATGAAACAATATGCTAGATCAATATAGAACAAGACAAACTATACAACAGCTAACAGATTATACACACAAGCAAAAAACCACTACAGCATGATCAGCAATCTTTGGACTTTAATGCATTTTGGTGCACACAATGTAGATTCAACCTGGGAAACAATACCAGATGGCATCTGGCAACATTTTACAACAAGCTACAACAAATAAGGAACAGAGATGCAAAGATTGCACATTCAAATATTTATTCAGCCACCTGGTTACTATTAAAATTACAAGCTAATTTATAAGAAAGTGCAAAACTAATCATTATATAAATCCAGCCAATTCAAACAAAAACAACAATGAACAAGAAACTAAAAGGACAATATAAAATATGGATTCTCACACAGCTGAATAAATGAATAAAATTTTTGACCAATGAACAAAGACAATAACAGAATATTAATGAGAGATGGAAGGAGGGACACTAACTAACAACAAGATCAGAAATGAATAGTAAAATTAAATGATAACAATAACAAAAATATGTGTGAAAAAATCTACCATGGAAACCCAGGGTTTCTAAATTATTGTAATTGAATAGGTTAACTGATGTAGACCCCTATTCAACACATCCATACCTATGTAATTAGCAATGAAAATCTCAAGGAAACCAAATCTGTATAAATCATCATGCCACTGTAGCTAAGGCATAAGTATGTAAATATCATGTTATCCGTGTTGACAATAAAGTATATCATTGAAATAATAGTAATAATAATAATAAATAACAATAATAATAAGAACAATATAATTATATGTGGGGAACCTTAAAACTATATTACCATCTTTTTTTGTTTTAATGTATTTCATTTTTACTAAGAGCAGCTATTTTATGACTGTGACTCTTCAAAAAAGCATGGATTATGAAGTCAAACTTATTGATTTAATGTCCTTTGATATATAAGTAAAATTATATGTACTTGCTTTAAAAATTTTATGACATAAAAAATTAGGAAATTAATAAATTCTTCAGAATTATTTTGACTGCACTTGTTACAAAATATTAAAACTATGCATATTGTTCAACAACAAAATCCATTCTATGCAATGGTTTAATTGCTAATAAATTGTTTACAACTTTTCTCTATAATTTTTTTAAAGCAGAACTTTACCATCATACTTGCTTAGATTCATCCACAGCTGACTTTTCTAGAGTTGAGACTTGTAATATTTTTTAAAACCTCATTTGCAAAAATAACTTTTCAAAAGAAAAGAAAAGCCATTTTATTCTGTAATTAAAAAAATATACTTCCAACAGTCTAAGTAAATGCTAATGTTATTTTAGACTGCTATGATTACAATAATAACATCTTTCCTTTACTTACTTAAAAAAGCTTGTATAAAACAAGAATAGTTTTCGTGCATCTTATCTTAAAAAACTTCTCTAAATTTTATTTAAAATTTTATAATTGATAATAAATAAAATCATTCCAAGGAAGAAATTATCAAAACATTACAAATTCTATGATTTTTATATATAAATATTTTTTCCTCCTTTCCTTTTAGAACTTAATATACTTTCTCATAAATATGTTAGCATGATGTATTATCTTTATATTATAGCCAGTATCTTCTTAAATAAAATCTATTACATATTAAAAATTTAGACTATTTTGTTTCTATCATTAAATATTTACATGTAGCCTTTTAATGCCATTTTAGTCGCATTGATAATTATTATTTATCAATATTTTAATCAATGAAACATGATTTTTTAAAAATAAATCAATAATCTGTTTATTCATATGTAATATCCTACATTGTCACTCATTTTAAATACTTCGTTGAGTTTATTAATCTCAAAATATTTTTGCCAATCTTTTTTTGGAGAATTTAGAAATCCAGTCTTTAGAATCAACAGTTTATAAAATATTACTTTTATTTTAAATATATAAATATTAATTTTGTCATTCATTGCATTGTTTTGTTTTTTTTTTATTATAAAAATAAAACTTAAAGATGAATTCACCTTTCATAATATTTTTGTTTCAAAAAAGCTTTTTAGAAAAGTTGAACATAAAAATATTGTTTTGAAAGCTCTCTTTCATCAGCGTACTATTCAAGTATTTTTTGTAGCATAATTTCCTTTTTTGCCATAGTATTTCTACTGTACAATATATTACTTTTTTAAAAACGTAATTTTTTTTATATCTTGATACTAAACACATGCACTCATAGATCATAAAAAATGTTTTTCACTACTGAAGACAAAAAGATTTAATATTCGTCATTTGGTTTTTTGAACAAATACAATAATAACTAATAAGATTAGTTTTCATTCTCAAATAAAAAATGAGAAATCTTATTTCCACATAGACTTGATTCCTATTATATTCTATTGCATCTATAAAAAATATTTGTGGGATTTATAAATTTTTTACAAGACATGAGCAAACCATGTATGAGTATTAGAAGAGATGGATGTAGTAACATCAGAAATATTGATCATCATCAACAGCACTCAGTTAAATGATTCATTCACTGACTATAATATACAATTTTCTAATATTAAAATCAAAGATTAATAAGAAACTATGAAGATTCTGAAAAGACTCTACTGAAAGACTAAACATAATAACATTTGTAAAGACAAAATTCTCCATACAGTAGTGCCACTCAGTTCAAGACAGAGTAATCAATGGATAACAGAAGGTTTATACATAAAATCCCTATCTAGTGCCTACTCATCCAATATTCCCAGACTAGATTCTGTTTTGTGGCCTTCATCAGTAAGGAGCCTTGGATCTGACAGCACTGCACCTAGATCTAGGGATTTTGTGCACAAACCTTTTGGCATCCCTTGATTACTCTGGCTTGCATTGAGTGGCACTACATATGGGGAGTTTTGCCTGTTTTAATAACAGTTATGAGCAAGCATAAGAAATAGTGATCATGGGATGTTTAGTGGTTTAACATAGAGAAGGTATTATCTATAGGTAAAATAAAATCATAAACATGTTATCAAAAACAAAACATATGAAATTAATCATCCATCCTTATCTTCTTATTTCTTATTCTAAATTTGTTTTGGATGCAATAATCAACAGCTAAATCATATGACAAATGATCTGCAGTCTCTTTTCTATTAATCATCACACTTATTAAATATTGGTATTTTAATAATAATAATATTGATATGCAATGCTGATAATGATGATAAAAATAAGATACCACACACATAGAAAAATGCTTCAGTCTTATTCTTTCTTTTTTGAAAACATTCATTTTTAATATAATACAAATTTTCTTTACAAATGCTTATTTTTAGCAACTGCTCCTCCATCATAAACAGTTTTCAAAAATATATAAATGATTAATAATCATTTTTTACTAGTTTATAAATTATTATATTTTTTAACCTTAGATATATATTTCCAATTTAATAAAGTTTAAATCTGTTTATGTATTTTTTACGTCTTTCCACTCATACATTATAATATTACATTTTAAAAAACATATTGCAGAGGAATGTCTAGTTTAATCAAAGTAAAATATTTGGTAAATTAAAATGCATCTTTGGGACCATTATTTTATTTTTATTAATGTCTAACAATCATACATTAAAATGTAGATTGTGTATTGGTTGTAACGTATATATAATTGAACATCACAAGCTTTAAAATTATATTTAATTGAAAATTATCTTGCCATGTTTGATGACATCTTAACTGTTTTCCTATGCAACTGATGATGATAGATTTAATCGACCTTTTTCTTAAAAAAAACTACTGAACAAAAGATTCCGGCTAACTAAGATATAACAATATTGAACTACAGTTAAGTTACATAACCAATAACTATCAAGACAATTAATATTAAGACTAGCTCAAGATACACTGCTAATAATCAGTACCTAATAAAACAATATTTTTTAATAATTAAATGTAAGAAAACTTATTAAATACAATATGTTAATACCTAAATTCAACATAAATAATCAGAGTTCCAACTATAATACTCAATCTATTCATTTTACTAATAAATTCAATTTATGACTAGCTCAATATTCTAACTAAAATATGGTTCTATCAAAATGACAAATATAATTATGAAAATCGTAACATGAGACATTCAGTAAGGTACACTGGCTTAAACATTGTGAATACATCCCTAAAGATACATTCCCAATGGCATAATAATATCACCCCACCAAATCGCATATTAAAACTACCACATAATACTCTCATATCTTTAAAACACACATATAATAATCCTAAAATATGATTTATAAATTTACTACAAGAATATTAATAAATTATTTAATATTAAAATAAAATACTAATTGGACATTTAACATTAACTAATAATTTCTTATCTATCTTTCAATAGAAAATTTTACAATTACCACAAAATAATCTCAGGTTCATTTCTAACAAACTATTTTTACAAAATAATAATAACAATAAGCAACTAAAATAACAATGACTTAACATTAAATCTATTTAATGATTAAAGTTTAGCAATAAAACATAAATAATATAATAAAATATTAAGTAAACTTTATACAATCTTTGTTTGTTTAATGTGGCATTCAAAAAATATACATGAAATGTATTTGAATATTGTGGCAATATCAAGTATATCTCTCATCGTTATTGCATCAATTAAAAAAAATTACCAATGATCTTATCTTTGATGATAATAATAATACACTTTGTTACTTCATCAAATATAATAGAAATAATATCTAAATAATCTTTAAAGATCATGTGCCAAATAAGCAATATTTCAAATTATTAATTTCTGTGAATCATGCATATAAAATGAAAAAATCAAATAAACAACATGCAGATAAATCACAACTTGATTAGCAAATGTTTTAAAACAGTTAACAAATTTATTTATAAATTAACAATATCATACTATTACAATATAATAACAACATAATATAAAAAAATATTTACAAAAGTAAAATAAGAATTAACATTATTTAACAAAAACATTATATATTTACAATAAATCTTACTAATAAATACAAGAAATAAAATAAGGTAGCCTTCACTCCAGCCATTTCAAATAAAAATATAAAAAACTTACAACAGCAATGATAATATGTAATCTTCATTCAGTAAAATAGTATTCTATTATTTGTATTGGGAACAGTTGCAATAAATTTCCAATTTCTAAGACAACTTAATATTAGACATATGCTATTATAAAATATATATTTTATGATGTAAATGCATTAATATAAGTTTATATTTTAAAATACACATCTTAAAGTTCACTAAATAAAATATTAAAAGAAAAATTATTAATGAATTTCTTTGCAGTTTAGCAAAATATCATCCTGATATTTAAATATCAGAAAATTTTAAGAAAATATATGAATATTTCCCTCTATAAAAAATAGACTATTATGCAAAAAAATTAAGAAATAATTTCATAAATTTTTGTAACATAAATGGGTTTAAATTATTTATAATAAATTGAAAAAACAATCAAAAAATTATAATGCTTGATGCATTTTTATGTTTCTATACCTTTACATTCATCATATTATCCAAAATCATTTTCACTATTCTCCCTTTCATTCCAATTTAAATATGTATCTATTTGAGGTAGGTGATCCCTAATATTTGTTTGAGTATCAATTATTCCTCTCTTATATAATATGACAATCATCAAACATCTCAACATCATTTGTGAATGAAATTTCTATACACTTCATCTTGCCCTCTCACAAATTAACAACTTCAAACACTTTAGTCATTACTTTACCAACTTATAAAACTATCTTCCATGATGATTTCTGTGGTGATAGATAGTGATTAAAGTGTAGATATGGAATAATAACAAGAGTGACTCAAAAGAGTAAGATAATATCATTATGAATACAGTGGTAATCATAATAATAGGTCCATATTCATGGAGCATCTAAGATTCAAATCATGGGTTTATTATAGCACTTATTTATGATAAGAAAATGCAACTATCCATGTAAAACAATATATAGTCCAATGTTATCTGTATATTTTAATAACTTTAAAGTTTAGAAATATAATTCACATACAACAGATTTCAACATATCCCTAACACCTAGGATTTCATATGAATATTATTCTCCTGACCACTATCCTGTATGTTCTGCACTGAGTAACTCATTCAATATCATAAAATATACAAAACACATTTTAAAATAATTTCCAAAACACAATATTAAAAAAAACAAGATCTAAATTCATTTCAAGATTTTGTTTTAAAGTTTTCATGCACACATGATCTTGATGAAACATACATCAGTACTTTGCATTTATTTATTTGTTATATAATTTAAAGATCAGTATTAGGTTCTACTCTATATTTCAACAGACAACATTCACACAGATAAAACATTAATAAATTAAATATATTATCTAATCTATGCATATTCAAGCATTCACATTAAATAAATATCTTAAATATTCTTTGATATTTTCAAACATTCATCCACATTCAACAATTCTTTTATAAAAAAATATACACAATGATAATTCTATCAACAGTTCATTTCACTGTTTAATATTAAATTCAAGCAATATGCAATACTAATTTAAATACTAATTAGGATATATCTTTTTTTGTTTAAAAAAAACCCAAATTATTATGCAAACTGCAATCTAAATAATAAAAAAAATCCTTATACTGCTCTTCCACAAAATAATAATCAGAAAATAATAATAAATTCTTTTCTGCAGCTATATAATCAATAATAATTTTATACATAAAATATCTTATTCAGCATCTGCTTTGGTGTCCTTTTTAAATATTACTAATCTATTTAACATTAACAAATTATTTCTAACATAAAACCATCAAGTATCCAATAATTGAATTAAAACAAACAATAATATAAATAATTTAAACAAATCAAAACCCTCA
This sequence comes from Epiperipatus broadwayi, assembly GCA_028023455.1. Classification (NCBI taxonomy): domain Eukaryota; kingdom Metazoa; phylum Onychophora; class Udeonychophora; order Euonychophora; family Peripatidae; genus Epiperipatus; species Epiperipatus broadwayi. The sequence continues at coordinate 36,379 of JAQFVV010007149.1, read as the reverse complement.
TATATAAATTCAATAATTACAAAATAATTGACTATATCATAACAATATATTAAATAAATATTACATGCATTTTTACCAAATTTATAGAAGTCTTGTAAATATTCATACAATTATTTAAATTATTTTTGTAGTATGTTTCATATATTTATCTTCTTTTTGGATCTTTGATGAAATTTAAATATTTAATACTTTTTGTAGCATCTATTCTATGATCATATTTTAAGTAATGAATATATAATGCAGATTTATCATAAAAAAATTCCAATGATCTTTGCCATTATAAAAATCACTACGGCAATCTGCTTCTTGGACCATACATTAAAAAAATCAATTACAATTATTTACCTTGTTCAGAAAACCACTTTTTTAATATTCATTTTTTTATTTAACATAAAAAATATTTGAAACCAGGCACTCTTCACAAACCTGGGAGCTTAATCCTCTACACATTAACATAAAAATAAAATTAATCTATCTTAAGATTAAATTTAAAATATAATATCAACAGGTTAGTTTTAAAATTAAAACCAAAAAATGTAATATTTTAAATATTAACATTGTACTTAACATTTAAAAAATGATAATGTTTTAAAGTTATGAGAAGTCTTTTTTTCTCCTGATCATAAGTTGAATGCTTGCCAGGAACTTACACCATTGCCTAGTTATGGTTGGACAGCTTTGTGCACAAATCATACTCTTGTCTTGGCACAATTTGAAGAAATGTACAAATGATAATAATAAGAAAATCCAGTAAAATCCAAGAATATTAATCTTCCTGAAGAAATAATTGTTCATTCCAGTTTTTTATTTCTGGGCATCTGTTCAGCATGTAATATCTCCATAAAGTAAATAATTTATGGATCCATTTATGAAAATATTTATATATGTATCTCTTCACTTCAGTCATTATATATAGCAGGTATATTGCAATAAATATGCTATAAGTAATATTTGCTTTTTCCATTGGTCAAAAAATATTGATACAAACATTATATAATGTTATTTATTTAATATATTTATCAGTAGATATGAAATTTATGAATTGAAATAAATATTTCTTTCTTTAAAACATTTATGTTTTTAATCCTTTTAAACATATATCTTTCCACTAAATATTTTTCTTTTTCAGGCAAAAAACAGCTATATCATTTAAAGCATATATTAACTGATGTAATTTCAATTTTTTAAAAAGATGTTTCAGATTTCATTATTTCCAGATAAAATTATATTTTAATGTATATAATTTTATTTATTGATTTGATCAATAGAAAGTCCTTTTAAAAACATAAAAAAACATTGAAAAGTAATCTTCAATTTGTCTTTAAATATATCATTCTTAACCATAAGTCCATTTAAATTACTTTAAAGACAAATTAAATATAAATTATTGCTATCAATTATATAATAAAACAGACATTCATCATACCATAAAACATTTTAAATTCAGTTTTTTAAACTTAGATGCAGAGTCATAATTTTTTTCTTTCTTTCAAATTTAACACTACAGTAAAGATTTTTAATACACTCTGATTCCTCTTAATTATTTTCAATAAATTAGCTTCATTATAATATGAAAAAGTTATTTCAAATAAATGTTCATTCAACCCAGATATACAATTTATAAAATTTTAAAATTCTTACATAAATCTCCAGTTTTTTTGTAGTATATTTCTTAATATTTTGTGTTCATTATACCAATATTTAAGTAGCTACTATCACATTCTATAGAATTATTGAGATCCTAAGCTAAATTGAACTAAGAATAAGCAGTAAGGGAAATTTGGTGTTTAGTGAATCATTATTTAAATATTTATTCCAATTATAATTTTCAAAACACTTTTAAGTAAAATAATAATGTAATTTAAAAGAAATTACTACTGTCTCAATATAAAAAAAAATATAGTTATAAATTTCAAATTAAATCTGTCTTAATCTAAATCTCTAAATCATTGAAATCACTGAAAATCACTATCTAGACTGGCTTCAACTTTTCTTTTTATACTGGTCTTAATCCAATGATTTCATTGGTCAATACTGCTTATACAAATCTGCTAATTTACATAACTACATCATTATCATTTTTAAAATTAACTTTTAAAACTATGAGTCATCAATATTAAATATTATCAAATTATTTAATACCTTAAATATTAAATATTTTTATCTAGGAATTAAATATTCTTATTAAAACAATTTTTTAATATTTAAATAATCTGACATTGATTTAAAATAAAATATTACATTTAAATAAAATGATGATAATTTTAATTATTACTTTGATAATATTATTTCTAGTCTTAATATTTGTTATACTTTATTATCTATGAAATTTTTGTTAACAAGCTAAAATTAAAGTTTTCTTTCTCTAACTTTTTTGTAAGCCTACATATTCACACAACCACTTCTAATCAGGTTATAATTTTAACACCTTTCATACTAATATTAAATTAACTTATCATTTAGATACTATTTTAAACAAAATAATTACTTTAAACCTATGATATAAAATATTTATCACTATAATTAATCTATTCTCTCTCTGTAATATTTTTAAACTATAATAAATAAAATTGATATTATCTTTTAAACAACTTATTGTATCATTTTATTATTTAATTCATCTCAAAATGAGTTCAAACTATCTAATATATCTTTATAAGTTTCTATCTAAAATTGATATTATCTTTTAAACAACTTATTGTATCATTTTATTATTTAATTCATCTCAAAATGAGTTCAAACTATCTAATATATCTTTATAAGTTCCTATCTACTAAGTTTGAACCCTTACTACCTATAATATCAAAATAACCTAAATTTAATTTTTTTATTATAGCTACTTATCCAACCCTATCTAAACTATCTGTACCTATTATAAAAGATACTATATATATATATATATATATATATATATATATATATATATATATATATATATATATATATATATACAAATCAATATATATATATATATCAAAATACAGTACAATTTACATAAATTATATTATTTTAGAAGTACTTTTGACTATACATTTTGTAGTCTTTATCACCTATATAACATTGAATAATCAAAACAAGACATTTAACAATACCCATAGTTCAATTCAGATTTCCCACAATTCTGTTATCTTAGCATTTGATGACTGGCGATTCATTAACATTTGATGATTTCTTGAAATCAACATAGCCTCTTATTTTACGTTTATTATGATGTTCAATTTGAATAATTTTTATATTTTTATAATCAAATTTAAATCCATATTGATAAGATTTATTATGATCAAATATAACAGATGATGAAGATTTATTTACATCTATACTAAATTGTTTCTCTTTTTGAATTCTATTATATAAAAGCATATATTGTGAAACGAATTCAGATATCAAATTTTATTTATTACATATATATATATATATATATATTTATATATATATATCTTTCTATATATATATATATATATATATATATATGCAGAAAGAGACAAACAGGTAAAGAAATTTTTAAAGTAACCCAACTGCAAGAGAAAAGATTATCACAGAAACACGCCAAAGAGAAGAAAATATCTCATACCAATTTTTCTCTCTTCTGATTAGTGTGGAATCAAAATTCTGCTTTTTGTTTAAAAAATTACTGTATATATTTATTAAAAAGATTAAGTGCTGCATAATAATAAATATACATTTATAAGTAATGTATGTCAAATCACAGAGGTAAAAATGAGACTGTCTTATTCCTGTGATAGGTTATCTAAATTTATACAATTCCATAGTTGATTATAACTTCAGACATGCAATAGACTCAAGCCTGATATAAGCATGGTGAGTAAGAGGTGATGTATATATAGATACATTCTAAGCTAAGTGATTAACTTAAGCTTTTAAAACTCTTACTATCAGGAGAGTGCAGAAAATTTATAACATTTTAAAATCATTGCATTATCAGAGGTTTACTTCCTACTTAATAATTAAAAGGATTAAGATATACATTGTTGAATTTTGTATATTTTTGGTAATGTTTTTGAATTTTATTAAATATAATTTAGAGTGGTGAAATTTCAAAATTCATGGATTTCAGCTCTCGTTCTCAATTCTAGTATTTGAATTTCTTATGAATGCCATCAATAGATCATTCGAATCAGTTTTTTTTTCTTCAGCCTTCTTGAGATTAAATGATACCATCTGTTGTCATTCAGTGTAAGTATATCACAGTGAGAGTGAGTACAAAATGTAAAGAGATTCCTTACTAAAATTATTTATATTTTTAAAAAAATAATATCCCTCAACATTTATATATAGCATTCTGTGAGTTTTATTAATTCTCAAAATATTTCAATAGGCATTTTATCATTTCTCATGACAATATATATGTTTGAAGATAAAATTTTAACAGAATTCTTTTGTCAATACAATAATTCCAAATAAATATATTTTTTTAATATAACAAGTTTATCTTTGATCTGAAAAATATATACATTTCTTCTCTGCATTAGTATTTGCAAATCATTAAAAAAACTGAAAATATTAGCTTAACTAAATCTTATAGACTAACAATAGAAATTATACTTAAAGTGGTTTATAAGAATGATTTTTGATCCTCAAAAATTAATTTAGAAGCTTTACTATCTAATGTTAAAATATATCATGATTTAGCCAGTACTTCCCTGTGTGACATATAGTTAAACTAATATTCCACTCCATTTTTATTTTACAAAAGCATTGAAATAATTGATTAACTAATGCACATTCATGAATAAATTTAACTATTTTCTCAACTATTTCCATTACCTTTTTAAAGGATTTTTGGGTGGACATTTAGTCATTGTCAATCAACTCACATAGAACTATTTTTTAGTCAAAGTAATTGTCCAGATTTTTTTTTATCAAATGGATCACAAAATTTATCCTTTATGTACTTATTATCTTCTTCATATAATTTAATTTAGTGTATAAATGTTTTTTGCTGAAATTTATCTTCTGTATGGTTCCAATTTAGAATGATCTTATTACGAGCTCATCTAATTATTTCTTATTAAAAATAATTGAATCACATTGAACATATCAGATGCTTTGATATTGTTTCAAACCTTTTACACAATAAAAATTCATTTTGGCTTTTTTTCATGTAATTTAAAACATCAATCGATATATTGGGCTGCTAACTAATTTTTTATAGGATGATTTTAGTCTTGATGATGATTTGATATAATATGTTCTCATCTATTTCTTTTGAATATGCAATTGTCATTGGGAAAGTGAACTTCAATTAAACCTTTCACAATGTTTTCTCTCAGAATTTTAACTTTCTCATTGTTGAAACTTTATTTCTGTGGAAGAATTGCACATAATTTAGTAAATAACTTTCAAAATAATTTTTATAGGGCTAGTAAACAATATAATAAATACTTTTAATTTTGATCGCAATGCATTTCTTTTCAGTGTGTAAGCATTAATCAAAGTTTCAGTATAATATGAGGGGGTCTGCAAAAATAACCAAAATTTTACAAAAAAAAATATTGCTTATTTATTTTTAAATGTTATAAATGTAATCAATTTTGAATTACTATCCATTTGATGGAACACATTAGTCTAAATGTGTTTTTCATTTTTCAAAATAGTCTGGAAACACTTGCAAAGTGATGACTTTTAATGTCTGCAGTGATTTTTTTATCACTTCTAAGTCTGCTTAAAAAAATTGAGTCATTTTTTCATTTGAGAGATTTAAAAAAAATTTGCATGAAGTGAGATTGAGTAAAAATGGCTGATAAATAAACTTGATCATGCTGAATTTAATTAAAAAGTGTTTCACACTCAAGGCTTTGATGGATGACATGTTTGGGATGAAGTTTGCATCTTTTCTTTTCACAAAAGAGGGTGTTTACATAAATCTTAGGAAAAAATGGCACTTGCACACATGAAAAATCATCATTGTTTTGACTTTGGACTTCAATTGCCATGCTTTTTAAGGGTGTGGTAAATTTAACATTTCAATTGCACCCACTCATAAATTTGTATGTTTCTGAGTTCAGCTTGCATGTAATCTGTTTCAAGCATTATAGCTGTTTTCCCTGTTGTTTTCTGTAAACAAAAACAGAATTCCACATTTTTCAAACTTTTCAGTCATTATAAAAATCACCAAATACATGAAATGTACTTTACAAAAAAATGTGCTCATTGCACTACTGTTTCATATGTTGATATCATTTGGCAGATTGATGCAGAAGTGTTTCTGCAAAAAAGTATGTAATAGCAAAAACATACATTTCACTAGGCATACACACAACTCAGAGAACAATTCCAGTTACTTTTGTGTATCCCTCATAATTGTGCTTATTTTTGAGATGTTTTTCAATCATATTGGTCACATTAATTTTTGGCTTTTATTTTTTATCAGATGACATTATACAATAAAATAATAAAAATTGTATATGGATAATATTTTGAGCATAAAATGGCAATATCTCACAAAAATTTCAAAATAGACATACACTAAAATGAAGGCTATAGGAAGTGAGCTGATGCTAATGACTCTGACTTATCAACTAATAGTATAGAGAAGTAGTAAGATCACTTTATTAAGTAATATTATTATTGATTAATTACTTTACTTATCTCATTTCATGTGATAATTATAATAATTAATAATCTAAATTCTAATCTAATAATTTTTAATTGCTCACAGATCACATGGTCACCATACCATTAAGATATCTTTAGTGTACTGGGTGTTCATATTTCTGATTGATAATAAATCTAAAATTAATTATTATTAAGTACTATTTACAGCATTAACTTGTTATAAACTTAAAAATTTAATTATTTATACTAAACTGTCCTATACCTGAGGGATCCGAGTGACTTATGGTCAACATGGTAGGATGAAAAGGTCAGCACCAATGTAGGCTTTGAGCATTCTTCCATCATTAGATTTCCAATGAAATGGATGGCTGAAAAGTTGTGGGCAGGAGTGGATTGAAGACTGTCCATTAAAGTATGACGATTGGCTATCTTAATATAAGCTGAGAATTGATTGTATATATGTGTAAAGATGATAATCTGAACCAACTGACGAGTGCTGGTTTAGCATGAAATACGTATGTTGGTGATTATTTATCTTTTCAACGTGTGTTATTAAGTATGTCAGAAATATGAGATAGCGTGGATAGTTGATGGTTGTGTGAAAGTCTGAGTTCAAACCCCCTATATATTACATATTGAAGTGCAGGTATGAAAAAAACCTGTACTGTAGAAATATATATATATTAAACTAATAAATGTAAAATTAATCTTAGAAAACTTTGCTTAAAAATGAAAAAAAAAAAGTTATTAGTAATAAAAGTTTGTCAAAAGAAAGTGTAAACTTTCTTTTATCTATATTGATCTTCTGTTTCCATTGTAATAATAGAATTTCTTAGTATAAATTCATAATTTAAACTTATGCAGAATGTATTTTCATTAATGGTTTTTCTTGTTTGAGTTTCTTTTTTGATGTGAACTCACCTTTACTATTGATTTGCTAACTAACTACCTGTATTATATAAATTGTAATTATAATTCCCACCTGTCAATTCTTAACAATAAATTCTAACTTGAAGAAGTCAAATTACATTTACTCTTAGATTCTCAATTGATTTAAAACTTTTTTGCTAATTGCTTGGAAACAATTGATGTAATTATTTTTTCATTCATCATTATTTTTAGTATTGTTATATTTGAATTAATTTATTGAAAATATATATTTTTTTCAAATTATATAAAAATAATTAAATATAATGATTCTGTCTGTTGTTTTATTCCGTGTCAAAACATTAAGCCATTTTAGTTTAGAATTTGTAATTTTATATTTTAAATAGGAATGCAAAAAAAGTTTGTGGATATATATATACACTTAAGTATTATTAAGAAGATAGAGCTATTTAAAAATCGAATGTATTTAGTTATGCATTTTATATAAATGCTTATAATAGGTGGTGTAAAATAACTCGTAAATTGTTAACGAAGTTTACAACCATAAATATCGTGGCTGCCTAGAATTGATTCTGTTGTTGTTGAACAATTGATTGCCCAAAAAACTAAAATAAAAGTCTTATTTTGTTCTATAAACATTTGATTTTGCAAAACAACATGATCGTGAAACATGGATTTTGATATATTTAATCATCCACATTCAAATAAATGTTCTTTCGTCAAGCAATGGTGGTCGAGAGGTCAGCGACGGCTTCTTTACAAGCAGTTGTCCCGGGTTAACGGGTTCGCTTCCCGGCTGATGCTATGACACATGAGGAAAAAAAAAGTTCTTTCTGATATTTTTCAATATTATACAGAGCAACACATAACTCTTTTAGCATACATTTAGCATTAGTAGAAAGAGCCTCTTTACTTTACTCTCGATAAGCATAAATAATTGTGAAATATCAGATAGTAATATCAACAAATTTCTTGGACTAGTTTATGGTTATTGGTTTCATATCTATTTCATTGATGAAAACAAATAGGCAGAAACTAATATATGAACTTGGTTCATATTACCACTGTATGTTCAGTGTTTATCTATGTCTACATTGAACTATTAAAAAAAAGTGATGAAACTCTAAACATTTTGATATAAAAGAGAATAGAACAGTAAGTTGAAAAGATCAGAAATGTATAAATGTTGAGAGGAATAAATTAACAAAGATTATATTTTGTTGAAATTATGATCAGAAAGAAATAATTATATTATAGCATGTATTTAAATTTAAAAGAATTATGAAAAATATGGTGGAAAGTGATTGTAAAGACACGAAAAAGAGAGACAGAAAAGAAAAGTTTATTTGTGGTTTTAAAAAGAAAAATATTTGTGTTTGTTTGAAAAGTGCTCAAAAGACATGCAAAAAAAATCTTTAAAAATGTTTTGGTTTGGATATGTTGAATCTGTCTTTTAGCTGTAATCAAGACATTAGCTTGAATGATGCTTATTGTGAAAAACTAAGGAATTGATTTCCAACTCAACTGACCAATGAATTAAATTATTTATTGGCTTTTTTTTAATTAATTCACTTTGTGTATAAAATGAAAGGTTTAGATAGAAGAAGTTGTTGATTGCATTAAATGATCCTTCTGTTCTTAATATAGATATTTTATACAAGTTTTCTTAAAAGTTATGTTTGGCAAATGATATAGTTTTTGTAGGATCTAACACATTGTTTTCATTACTTTATTAAATGTAATTAATGCATAGTCATGACTTTTTTTATAAATTATTTAATGACAAAGAAGACTAAGCCTAAGAATACATCCAGGTCTCATTTTATGCAGATTTATTTAATGTGATTTTGAAGTTATGCAATTCATGTTTCTTCCTAATATCTTTCTATGCAGTTTTCTTTTATGTGATAAAAATTATTAGATCAGAAGTCAAGCTCTGATAATGCACTATTACTTTAAATATTATAAATTTCACGCATTCACATCATATTTAAAGTAATAGCGCATTATCGGAGTTCGACTTTCATCTAATAATTTCAATATTTTACTCACTTTATAATAGCACTGTAATAAATTTTATGCAATAAAAAAGTTCATAATTCACTTAAAATCAGGATTTCCCCATTTTCTATACACACATTAAATTTTACAAGATTTTAATGTAAATCTGTTCAAACATTATAGATGCCTATATTATGCATGTTATTGTTTTTGCATTTTAAATCACATTCAATTTTTACTTTTTTTAAAAAAAGTACATAATCAATTAATTATTTAGTGTCTGCAAGTGGTAGGGCACAATTAAAAGTTAAATCTGATTTGTGATCTGAAATTAATGTGATGTGAAACAACGAAATTTGATTTTTAAACAGAATTGAAAATTAAAAAATTAAAAACAAAAATAAAAATTTAATTTTTAATTGTTAGTTTTAATTAAATTTTTCCCAACAGTGGTAAGTAGGTGTCTTTTTATCACCATAAGTCTACGTTATTTTTATTTTAAACTTTTAGTTTACCCTAATGGAGAGGGAAAAACACCGAAGAAAATGAATTTCTTTGGAAACAAAAATTTCAATTTTAGATTGCTTAATGAAATGGGAAGGATCAACAGTGATTTAAAAACATTTTAATTTGACTGAGTCCACTATAATTGCAATTAAAAAAAATAAAGTTGGCACTAGTTGTATTTCCTCTTGTGACGAATCTGATGTCTTACTAGTTCACAAACGAAACTGCTTATCGTCAAATAGCGATAATGATTAAAATACTGTATATGTATGAAAAAATGTAAATTATGCATTGAAATATATTGTTTTGAATAAAATTAAATACTGTAGTTAATAAAAAAAGTAAAAAATGTTTGTCTTGTATCAATTTTTTCCAAATTTAAAATTTTTTATTAATCATATTTTATTTCCTTATTTTTTTTATTGCAAATTTTAAAGTAATTTTACATTGTTGCTTTGCTTTTATGCAATTTTTGAAATATTCAGTATGTATTCCCCATTTTTTAAGATAAGTTAAGCCTATTTTTGTGTGATTTCTTTTGTGAGCATTTTCTGAGAAACCTATCTACTGCATAAAATGAGACCCAGGTGTATAATATATTCTTTATAAATTATTGAAAGTATAATTTTTAATTTAAGTTTGATTTCAAGAAATACATTTAGAAGTTTTATTCTTATTTTTACAATAAACTTTAAGTAGTTTACAAACAGAAAATAATTCTTATATCAAATTAGATCATTTTGATAAAATTCAGGTATTTTTGCTTATTATATCTCCAGACCCATTTTTAAATTAAATTAAAAAATATATTGTGTAGGTGTGTGTGTATATATATATATATAAACATTACAAGCATAAAGCTAAACTAGTCAATATAAAATCAAAACTACCCCAAATCTAAAATTAAACCAGACCAGAATAAAAATAATATTAAAACACAACCTAAGGTTTCACTGCTACAAGCAGACTTCTCATAAAGAAAAATAAAAAAAACACAACTTATATATACTATTAAAAACTACCCACAAACCATTCACTCAACCACCCTTAATATTAAAAAGAACTCTTAAATAATTTTCAGAATCATAAATTTTCAATAATAAAGACTTCTTTATTCTTCTTTGATTTCATTTCTCCAAAGAAGACAACCTTAGCTTCTCAAAATCAATATGTTCGTCTTTTCATGGACATACAAAGCAAACTAAGATATCTATTTTTAACTCTACTTTTATGAACCTTTACTCTTTCATTTAAACTCAAACTCTCTGACCTATGTAACCTTTCAAAATAAACAAGGAATAAAATATCACACCAGAATAGTCTTTCTACAAACTCCTTTGTATTTTCAATAAATTCACCCCTCAACATTTTTTCCAAACAATTTCTATTTACACACAATTTTTATAAGAAGACAATTTAATGGCAAAGAAATAAAATCATATTTTTCTTTAACCTTTACATCCTTACAAATATTACTATTAATAAAATACTTTTAACAAATTTATCAGAGTATCCAACACTTAAATAATCTTTATAAAATTGATATTTCTGAAACAAAGCTACCCCCCTAGAATTATTTAATTTAATAAGTATTGTCATAGGAATATTAAATTAAATAATTCTAGGGGGTAGCTTTGTTTCAGAAATATCAATTTTATAAAGATTATTTAAGTGTTGGATACTCTGATAAATTTGTTAAAAGTATTTTATTTAATAGTAATATTTGTAAGGATGTAAAGGTTAAAGAAAAATATGATTTTATTTCTTTGCCATTTAAATTGTCTTCTATAAAATTGTGTGTAGAAATAGTAAATTGTTTGGAAATAAGAAAATTGCTTGGAAAAGGGGTGTTACATTGAATAATTTATTGAATAATACAAAGGAAGTTTTTGATAGAAAGACTATTCCTGGTGTGGTATATTTTATTCCTTGTTTATTTTGTAAGAAGGTTTACATAGGTCAGAGTAGTTTGAGTTTAAATGAAAGAGTAAAGGTTCATAAAAGTAGAGTTAAAAATAGATATCTTAGTTCTGCTTTGTATGTCCATGAAAAAGATACAGGCCACACTATTGATTTTGATGAAGCTAAGGTTGTCTTCTTTGAGAGAAATGAAATCAAAAGAAGAATTAAAGAGTCTTTATTATTGAAAATTTATGATTCTGAAGCAATTAACTTATTTAAGAGTTCTTTTAATATTAAGGGTGGATGGGAAGTGAATGGATTTGTGGGTAGTTTTTAATAGTATATATAAGTTGTGTTTTTTTTATTATTTCTTTACACTTGAGAAGTCTGCTTGTAGCAGTGAAACCTTAGGTTGTGTTTTAATATTATTTTATTCTGGTCTGGTTTAATTTTAGATTTGGGGTAGTTTTGATTTTATATATATATATTGTACCCTTACTTCTTGATATGTAAAATAATTTAAAATACAACTAGCTCAGTTACATTATTATGCTTCATTAAAATTTGCATATCTATCTTTAATATATTTTTATATTATCATATCTTAATTAAATTTATTATCAATCATCAAAATCAATATAGTTCTAGATTATACTAATTAAATAAGTATTTATAAAATTATGAGACTGTGAAGTAAAGTTACAAAGTAATAAGCAGATTTACACTGAGTCAATATCTCCCAAGATACTGTCTCAATGGCATAAGAATACTACCACTACCTTATCATCTTACCACTACATCTATAGCATTCTTATGGCTTTTAAATGAAATAAATTATCTTTAATAATACTAAAATAATTCCTAACTTTTAACTTAAAATATAATTAAATAATCTCAGGTTCTTCTAAGCTGTTTTAAAATAATAATAACTCATGTAAATAAGTATGATGTGGGATTTTATATCAAACTTAAATACACCTAACTTATTTTAATAATAATAATAAATAATAATCTTAAAGTGTAATTTAATCTCATCTATTTCTATGATATAATCAATCATTAAATAAATAAACAATCATATGTATATCTTTTATTTCATATGGTATCTTCATTTTAAAATAGATCAAAATCTTAGACTTAATAATCTGTGGCAATAAACAATATTGTATTCTTATAATGTGTATTATAATCATCTTATGACCATTGCAATATTTATGTTCATGTCAATCAATTCTTATAAAATAATGTTAAGCAAATATTGTATTCATTTCTAAATAATAATAACAAATTCATTTTGTGCAAATATTATGTTTATTTCAAATCATCTGATGTCAAAATGCTGAGGTGAAAAATAATGAAACTCGACACACTTTTAAAACAAATTAACAAATTTATTTACAATAACTTCAAATAAAATTTATTTACACTATTTACAGTTTAAAATTTATGACAACAAATAAAATAAAAAATAAGAAAATACAAATATAAGAGGCTTACACTGTTATTAACTCATGTACTTAATAAGCAATTACACATTCCTTCAAATGCTATATTAATATGATTATAGTGTGTTTTTCTTAAAACTTAGATTTTTAAATAAATAGTAGTAATCTTTAATTATTACAAATAATAATACATGTCAAGATTATCTATGTAGCATGTGTACATAATGTAGCTCTACCTATTAAATAACTACATTAATTAAATATCATTTATAATGTATTATCATGTATTCACTTTGTTATTAGCATTGCCTAAGAGCTTTATATAAAATTAATATCTCTTTATAATGTAAAACAAATGATTGGCTATAATTATATTCCACCTAATGTAATTCCTGTTATATGTTTTATAAAATATGCATTCTATATCTGTATTATTCAAACATTAATATTTAAATCATTTATCAATTTTAAATTCATAAAACATTACATTAGATAAATTTTATGATTCCTTTCTGTGTAAAATCATTATTTTACCCTATGTGCTTTACTAACCTTTCTAATAAATTTCTATCTATAAAACATATTCTAAACTTATTTAAAACATTTTCCGGAAAAACAAATATCAACTTCAAATAAAATATTCATTATCCAAATTACTCATACTATATTGTCTATACTTAGTAAACTTTTCAATCTAAATATAGGCTTCTACTCAAAACGTAACTTAACTTATTCAATAAACAAAATACACAAAAATATAGACTTTTAAAATCCTTTTCTAAATTGAAAAAATAAAATAATTACTTAGATAAATAATAAACATCATTTTAATACTAAGCATAAATAAAAATATCAAAATTATTTACGAAAGAATCATATAATTATTTCTAAGCTTTTACGTAATGTTGTATCATGTTTATATTATAAATTAAAAATTATGCATATTTTAATAAAGTTCGTTGCCAATATAATGTATGTGTTTTCATAAAATATCTATCCATTCATTCTACAACAACATAATATTCAGTTGATCTAAAGAAAAACATATTAAATTCATTAAAAAATCATTATACAATATTTTTTACCATAATAATAATATTGTCCATTCTGCTATCCAGTATTCTTCGGAATTTGCAGCTTCATAAAATAAAAATCATTCACATTTTCACTCATAAACATTCATTAGAATATTCCGTGTTATATTAATTATAAAAATAAGTTTATGTAATTAATTATTATATTATTTTTAAGTTACTATTTAATAAATGTACCTAACCTACTTTTTAAGAGTTTAATAATATTTAAATTTTATGTTAAATAAATAAAATAAAATCATATTACATAGTCCAGCGTCGACTTTTGTCCTACCATAAAAGTTCTAACAAATATCCTCCGTATAAAGTCAATAAAACACTATTTCCTGTTCCGTTGAATCACGTGTTTCTTGAAAGTTTATAATAAAAATGATAACGTTCTTTTTTTTTAAAATAAAAATAAGTTCCACAAGAAAACAAAACAAAATTAAAAAAAAATAGTTTATAAGTTCTTTGGATCCAATTCTTCATCAATTATTATTTGAAAGTTATTATTTCAACTTAGTTTATAATTGATAAAATTGTCATTTAATTATTTTTCAATTAACTTGGTTTGGCTTGGACGTCCATGTATTATCTATGCATTTATAAATAACATATTCCGGTAAGAATTAATTTTCCATCTATAACGGCCAGCGTTTAGATAACTTTAATAAAATAATTTTATTATATTACGATTTTTTAAAAATACTTATACTTATAATATATTTGCCTTTTCAAATTATCAATCTCTAGTCTTTTAAGCATAAAGACTTAACAAGGCAAGTATTTATTTAAAATTACTACTGCATCTTATATCTTTCCTTAAGATACATATTTTACTTCTATAATTTGTCAAAATACTTTCTTTTACAGAAATATTTATATTTCTTTAAAATATCTATTAGTAATAGACAATAGTAATTTAACTTTTGAAAACTATTTATAGTCCAAAATACTACTTTTCTCCATCTTGTAGTTTTATGTACTAATCCAGCGTCTGTTACTTTTCTAGCATAAAGTTTCTGATATATTTCTCCGATGTGTGAGGTTTCCATGATTATTTGTACGTAAATTGAGTTTCGATATTGAGAAGACAATAGGGAATTATTAAGCTTCTACTGCATATTCATTACTTTAAAAATATTATAAATTATTCAATAACACTCTTATGATTTTACAACTGATTTTAAGAGCGTTTATAAATTTACTTGGCTATTTTTTTAATAGCACAAACGACTTAGAAGTTTTATTGTAGAGAGACCCCCTCAACAATTGAATCCAGCTTATATACTGCCAGAAACTCCTTATCTGATTGGTAGGTTTAAACAATCAAAATTTCTTATTTACATATTTACCAACACAATATTAAAAATAAATAATGACTTATTTAATATTTAATATTTTATCAAATTCTTTTAAAACAATATTTATCATTTATTCAAATCTATTAAACATTCTTTTGAAATATTATTTCTCACTTGATTTAAATCTTAACTTTTATAAGATCATTTAAAATAAATTAAATCTTTTTAAATACGTTACATTTTTAAGACAATATTTTATAAAATCAAATTTAATACTTTACATTAATATCTTTATTTTTATCTCGTGATAACTCACGTATTATTTATAAATTTTACAACATGATTTTGTAAAATAATAATTGCAACTTTATTAGACAACTTCCACGCATGTGTGTATAACATCTATTCTTTATAACACAAGAACGCTTGCTGTCGTCTAAAAATAAACTTAACAATTGCTTTTTTAAAATAAATATTTATTTTTAAAATAAATAAGATATTATATCAGATTTTAAAATAATTATTTGATATGATTAAAATCAAATATTAATCTCAATTTAAATACTTATAATTTAAAATATTTTTATTCACTTTTAACATATATTTTGAATTAAATAAATATCTTTGTCTAATTTTAACTTGTCTTTTAAATACTTTAGCTTTAAACATTTGTTATTAAATTTATTAATGCAGTATTACATCATAATCATCATCATTTTAAATATCTTCTCAATACCAACACAATTCACATATCAAATACTCATAGATTGCTTTAATTAAACTTATGGTAACATTACCACAAGCAAAGTCAACATCACACATTTAAAATACTTCTTAAATTTAAAATTTTCTACTAGATTAGCACAAAACTTAAATGGTGACCCATATAAAAGGGCACAATATATATATATATATATATATATATATATATATATATATATATATATATATATATATATATATATATATATATATAACAAAAAATAATAAATATAATGGTATTAATTATTACATACAGCCTTTCAATCTGTAGAAGTACTTTCAATTAATTTCTTAACAACACAACTGCCTTTAAATTCAAAAACACAACAGAAGCAAATTTCATCAACTACAAATCCAATGGATTCTAAATTTTAAGCCAATAAACATCACACGAGCCTTCTGGCATCCATTGATTATTCTAGCTTGCTGGGTGTGGCAATACGTATAGTGAGTTTTGCCTGTTTTAATTCTAAATTTTAATATTAGCAGCTTGCCTATTAAATTATATTCAATTTATTTTTATTTATTAAAATTGCCTCCTTAATTTTTTTTTTATTATGGTTTCTCTCTTCATGAAGAATCTTAACACTTTCAATATCAAACTTAAATTTATATTTACATGTCCTTTCGTGATCCAAAAAAAATGAAGCACTCATTAAATCATTATTATTTTTACTTTTCACATGCTTGTATAACAATTCACTCCTTTAATCTTTTTCCAATACTACACATTGATTCACCTATATATGATAACATAACCCCCAAAAATTTGATACACAACATTACTTTTCTTCTTGACAGATATGATGTTTTTAAAATTATTCACTTACTTATTAACATTATTTGTAACATAAGTAAAACATTAAACACATCCCTATATATATATATATGTTAAAATGAAGATTTTCATGGGTTGCATATATAAAAGTCGTATTTTGCGGGTTCATCCATGTTAAAAAATTTTAAATATATATATATATATCCTTAAAAAATTTCACTTGAGCATTTGAAATATATGGAATAGATATCCATTTTTTATTATCAATCTTCAACTCCTTTAAATCAATATAATTCTTTTTAAATTGACATAAATCAAGCAAATCCTTGGCAAAAATCTCAATATTTTTTTAATTTATCACACCTATAATGGCATAATTTTTCATGATGAAACAAAAAAGATTTAAAACTTGCCATCCCCACTTTTTGTAATGGCTTGATTATTAATTTATAAAATACTATTATCTCTTGTAATAATTAAATCCAAATACTTAATACTTCTGACTTGTTCATTTTCAATAGTCCATTTCAAGCCATTCAAATTATTTAACTTCCCTATAAGCAAGTTCATAGTATTGGTATTTCCACAAACAAAAACATCATCCACATACCTTTTGTAAATTTTAATATCTTTAAAAGTTCACATATCTTAAATACTACTCTTATATGTAGATAAAACAAAATTGCAAACTTGTCAACAACAGGCAGACCCATAGGCCAACCTTTAGACATTTTATAAGATCCACCTTCAAAAGAAACAACAATGTTATCATTAAAAGTTTTTAAAGACTCATTAACAAATTTTATCATATATTTACAAACACTTTTAGTTTTTAATGCAGGTTCAATTATTTTGATGGAATCCATTCTTTCAATAGAACCATACATTTCTCTCACATCTAGTGAAGCAATAATATCATTCTCATCAATCACTATATTTTTAATTCTGTCTACAAAATCAAAAGATGAAGCAATAGTATTTTCCCCAAATCCTAAAAACTCCTGTAACAGCTTACTAATATATTAAGAAGTTTGATATAATTCGCAAACAATTACTATCTTTATGTGATTAGTATATATATATATATATATATATATATATATATATATATATATGGCTGCAGAAAGGAGTTTTGCTATTAACTGAAAGGAGACCCTTTGATTCCTCTTGGAGGCCTTAAAGGAACTGAGCAGGGCAAATTCCTAATGTCCACTCCATACGTTCTTGTCGTTGCAGCTGTTATTACTATGTGATTATTCATATAGTATATGAACATGGTTGGGCTGCTCACCAACACACATTAGCCAGCGTGGTGAGTTTATTGGCTTTTTACCTCTGAGTTTAAGATCAAGAAACACCATGGTCTTTCTTCTCAGTGCCTGATAAGGCAGAATGAATGTTTGTGTAAAGGATAAATATTTTTCCAATACATATATACAATTATGACAGACAAAAATAAAGCATGGCCCTTATTCCCAGGAGGCTGTAAAGTCACCAACCAAGGCAGCGGTTGGTGGCCGAAGGCGGAGGGTGCTAAGAATCCCCTGATTGCGGACCCAGGCTGCCATTTGATGATGACTTTTTTTTAGGTACTTACAACTGCAGATCACTTTCAAGTGAAGGAAGATTGCAAGAATTAGAAGAAGAACTCTCTTATATTAAATGGGACATTATTGGACTTTGTGAAGTTAGAAGAAAAGGTGAAGAGACAATTGATTTAAAAAGTGGACATATACTCTATTATAAAGGCACAAATATTGGAAATACAAGTGGAGTAGGATTCATTATAAATAAAAAGTGGAAGAACAATATTGTGGAGATTGATGGTGTATCGGACAGAGTGGCAAGATTAGTTATACAACTTAATAGCAGATACCAAATGCAGATAATTCAGGTTTATGCCCCAACAAGTTCTCATAGTGATGAAGTAGTAGAAGATTTTTATATGGATGTACAAAAGGCTTTTGATCAGAGTAAACACCATTTTAAAATTGTTATGGGAGACTTTAATGCTAGAATTGGTAAAAAAAATGAAAGATGAAAGTGCTGTGGGTAATTTTGGTTATGGTAATAGAAATGAGAGAGGACATAGACTTGTGGAGTTTGCAGAAAAAGAAAAACTTTATATTATGAATTCTTTTTTTTGAGAAAAATGTTAAAAGGAAATGGACATGGAAGCATCCAAATGAAGGTACAGCAGAATTGGATTATATTTTGACTAACAGGAAATACATATTTCAAGATTGTAATGTTCTTAATAAATTTAACACAGGAAGTGATCATCGATTAGTAAGGTGTAAGATACATGTTAATGTAAAACTAGAGAGACAAAAATTATTAAGAAAAACAATATTTACAGTTGATATTCCTAATCTTCAGAAACATTCTAATGAATTTAAATTAGAACTTACAAATCGGTTTCAAGTATTAGTAGATTTTGAACATGATTCAGATTTGAATGAAATTAATATGAAAATAACTGATACACTTTTGAAAACTGCAACAAAGATAGCTGGTAGAAAGAAACAGCAATTGACCAATAAAATTTCTACTGAGACTAGAGAATTTATGAAGAAAAGAAGGAATATGAAGATATACAAAAATGATGCATTAAAAAGAATTGAATATCTTGAATTTTGTAAAATGGTGCGGAAAAGAGTTGAAAATGATATAAGAAAGTATAACTGTGAACTAGCAAGGAAAGCTGTAGAAGAAAATAAAAGTCTTAAGAATGTAAAACAACATTTTGGTATTGGTAGGAAATTTATATCTGCAATAAGAAAAAAAGATGGAATTATTACTAAAAGGAGAGATGACATCATGAAATTGGTAGAAGATTTTTATCAAGAATTATATAGTAATAAAGAACAAGTACCTCCTATATCTATTACATCTTCCAAATTGCCCAGAATTTTAAATGAAGAAGTGAGACATGCAATTAAATGTATGAAGAAAGAAAAGGCTCCAGGTAATGATGGAATTATAATTGATATATTAAAAGAAGCAGGTGAAGAAATAGAAAAATTTTAGCAAAGTTATATACCAAATGTCTAAATGATAAAGATGTACCGGATGATTGGAAGAATGCAGTAATAATATTAATATTTAAAAAAGGTGATAAAGAAGATATTAGAAATTACAGACCTATCAGCCTTTTATCAGTTTTATATAAAATTTTTACCAAGATAATTACTACTCGTCTACAGAGAACATTGGATTTCCACCAACCAAGAGAACAAGCTGGATTTAAAAGTGGTTTTAGTACAGTAGATCATATCCAGGTATTGAGAGAAGTTATAGAAAGGACAAATGAATATGAGTTGCCATTATGCTTAGGATTTGTAGATTATGAAAAGGCATTTGATTCTATAAACATTTCTTCAGTGATTAAAGCATTAGATCATCAAGGTATAGATCCAGGATATTGTCATATTTTAAAGAATATTTATAAAAATGCAACAGCAACAATTAGATTACATAATGACACTGGGAAAGTCAACATTGAGAAAGGTGTAAGACAAGGTGACTCCATATCTCCAAAACTTTTTACAGCAGTGCTGCATGAAGTATTTTGTGGATTAAAATGGGAAACTAAAGGAGTGAAAGTAAATGGTGATTATTTAAGTCATTTAGATTTCGCAGATGATGTAGTTGTTTTTGCAAATAGTGCTTCAGATCTGCAGGAAATGTTGCAGGAATTATCAGATGAAAGTAGGGAAGTAGGACTAAAGATAAATGTTAAAAAGACTAAAGTAATGTTTAATCGATTTGCTCAAAATATGAAAATAAAGATTGATTATGATGAATTAGAAGAAGTTAACAGTTACAAATACCTTGGTCAGATTATTAATACAGATGGAAACATAATGGAGGAAATTAATCATAGAATTAAACTTGGTTGGAGTGCTTTTGGTAGAAATAATTTGATACTAAAAGGAAATATGCCTATGTGTTTGAAAAGGAAGGTTTTTAACAAATGTGTTTTACCAGTTCTTACTTATGGATCTGAGACTTGGACACTTAATAGAAGAGCAATTCAGAGACTTCAGACCACTCAAAGAAGTATGGAGAGATGTATGTTGGGAGTAACAAGAAGAGATCGTAAACGCAATGTATGGGTAAGAGAACAAACAGGTGTTACTGACCTCATTGAAAAAATTAAAAGATTGAAGTGGAGTTGGGCTGGACATATTGTTAGAAGAGATGATAATAGATGGACAATTGAAATTTTAAACTGGATTCCAAGAGATTGTAAAAGACCCAGAAAGAGACCACATGTGAGATGGATGGATGAAATAAGAAAGTGTGCAGGGGTGATGTGGAGAAGAGAAGCTAAAGATCGGAGAAGATGGATTTAACTTGGAGAGACCTTCATCCTGCAGTGGATTGATAATGGTTAATAATGATGATATATATATATAATACAAATTTCATTACAAATATTTATACTGACTTAAAATATAAGCATTGAGCTCTTAAATATAATAGCATTAGTCAACCTTTTTTTAAAGTACAGATCTAATTTAAGTTCTATCTTAACTTGTACATTCTGAAGGGCTCATGAAATAGTGGTTAAAACATATGCATGCTATGCATATAACATGGAATTTGATGTAAGATGGAGTAAAATCTTGAAAAAAATTTTCAGCCTTAAGCAAGGCTTATAACTTTGCTATTTAGTATTGGACAATCAATAGACATATAGCTATTTTAGTAATAGTAGTCAGATTTTCAATATCATTGGTTATTCTGTTTTGAATAAGATTTGTGTCAAAGAATTGCCCATAAAAGGTATGATAGTAATATATTACATTCCTCACTGGATAATAAAATATCATATTCCTATGGATACTGAGCACATAATTGACTTTTATATTTAGATTTTTTACATTTTTCAATTAGTCTGCAATCAGTAATTAAAAAAAACTGATCCTGATAATGAAAATGTTTCAATATATATTTCCAGTAGAAAACAAATAACTTGTTAATTTCATGTAGGCTTTTAAAAACTGTTGGAAGTGTCATTACATATAGATAAATGTATACAAAGGTATTTTATTTTAAATTTTATAAAGTTTTTCCACTTGTTCTAAACTTATAAATAAGAAGTTATGGTGAAATTTTTATTCAATATTACTTAAGGTAAAAGATAATTTATAATGAATGTTGCATGAAGTTTGTATGGAGAGTTTTGCCTTTGCTATAACAGCTTTTGTAAGCATAGAGAATGGTGATCATGTCATTTATGTTTCATTGATTAAAATCTTCAAAAGTTTTTATTTCAATCATATTTGTGTGTGTGTGTGTGTGTGTATGTATGCATGTATGTAGTTTGTTTTGTTATTGGAATAACAAAGTCAAGATCTAAAACTTTTTAGACTAATTTTCAGCTGAGAAAAGCTTTTAAAATGTCAATTTGGTAAATAGAACACATTTGTTTGTTAAAACATACCATTGGATGATCGAATGTCACATGATTTACCAAGCAATGGATCATTTTATTATTTTTTTATTAATAATTTTGAATAGAACATCTACTATTATAGTTAAAATTAAGAGCTAATATGCAGTTTGAAAAAAAATTAAATAACAATTGGAAATTTGTAAGTTTAATATTTACAGTAGTTGCTTATGTTATCGCAACCATTTTCTTGTTTATGCGCCCTCTATGTTTTGAATATTCTCTTATTCTCACACACTCACTTATTTACATTGTTGCAATGGCAGCATAAATATTTCTTTTATTTTTTTCACAGATTATTATACATTAAATTTATTTAATAGTAATAAAATATGACTAGAGATTTTAAAAGGTAGTCAAACATTCTAATTGCAATACTATAAAAATAAAATATATAGACAGTGATGCTGGATTATTGCTGTCTTCTACAATTAAAATATATATGAGATATCTCAGTTTTTGTATTCATTGATTGAAAACATCACAAAAAGACATAAAAAATCTTGAAATTTTTTTTTATTGTATTTGATTTAGTCTAAATTATTAAAGAGTTTCCCAGTAATGCAATACTTTTAATGAGTTATTTTATTTACAACCTTCAAAAATACCATTCATTAACTTTGTTTACTACAATTGTTAATTTATGCTAATAGTATAATGAACCTGCCCTTATTTGAGAAGCAAGGAAAAGGCTGTCATTAAATCAGAAATATGAAACCAAAAATATTAATTAATTCTGTGATGAAATTCTTGTTAAATCTGTAAACATTTCCATAGAAATATAATGTTATCTCTATCCTTTTCTGCTTACTGTCTTTCTATTTGCAATCTAGATGATGATGCTAAAAACAAAATGAAAACATTCATAATCATTAAATATAGACACATATATTTTATAAAACTGTGAAAACCTATTTATATATATATATTTCCTAATGAGAAAATGATCAAGTGAACATGCATTTTTCTAATATTATTACCAATTTTATTAATAAAAGGCATTACAACAATATTGACTGATGTGGACTTGTGATCTAAGCCAGGCATCAAACATACATCAACATGCATTTGCCACTATAATATTGTCAGTGATTAGTAAAACCACAGAAATTAATTAGAAAAAAAATACCAAAGGTTTTTAAAGATAAAATAAATTTAGTAATCTAAACATAAATTTGCAAATATATATAAGAATCTTTTAAACAATTATGCAATTATTCCTTGTGTCATATATTATGAATATTAAACAAACAGTAAATAGAATTTTTAGTGTTATGATTTTTGTTTATAATAAATAATTATTCAAAATAAGATTGAAATAAACAACTATATTTTAATATTTACTGAACCAGCTTTCATTTTCATTGAGAAAATCTCAATGGGGATGAAAGTCATTTCAATAAATATTATAATATAGTTATTAATTGATGTTTATTTCAATCTTATTTTGACTGATTATTTATTTATGTATTTGTGATAACATTATGAACAACAAATTGTATTGGATATTTGACTATTATAATAATTTTGTTTATAATTTAAATCTTTAATTTCAAAATCCTTGACCAAAGAACAAATGCATTTAATTTAATGTATAAAATAACTATGCAAAAAAAATCATAAAATTTTCAGGCTAACCTTATTGCAATTAATTAATATGTCTTCTTAATATGTTAAATTAATAATTCAATGTATTACATTTTGAGAGGACACACTTGTATTAGAAATTAAACATATAATGATAATTATAGCAATCTAATTTCTTTTTTCTTCAAATAAGTATTCCATTCTAGTAAATGCTATTCCAATTATAGTCAAATGATATACATGTGGGTTTTGGTTTTGGAAACCTAAATAAAATTTACTCATGGTATTGTCAAGGTTGTCATATAGTCTTATTAATTTATGTATTTTTTAATATTCAAACACTAGATTTTCTGTATAGAAAGCTTTTCTGGAACAGTTAACTTTTCTGTAACTCAAAATAAAAACTATGTTTCTCGATTATGATTTACTTAAATTTAAAGATATTTCGTCTTTATTCCTGCATGACAATCATAAAGCCGTTATATTTATTTTAAGGCACAGTAACATTAATAATTTCAGAAAATCTATAGTAAGTGATTGAATGCTTTTACCACACATCTGCTAGTTTCTCATATCTATTCAGCATATTTCCCATTTCATGTTAATAGTATGTGAATATGTTATTGAAAAACGTTACTTTATGGCTTACTGCTTTTTTAGTTCTTTTAAGTTATCATTTTTTTCATGTGATTTTTTTTTTTGTTAATAACATTTCCCTAAGCTTCTAATTTTTGTTTTATTTATTATTAAAAAATTATTAAACAAAGTATGTTACAAGAATAAATGTAAACAAATGTGAAAAATATATAATTTTATTTTAAAAAATTTAAATATACACAAATATGTACTAATATATAACATATTTTTTCATATAATTTTAATCAGTCTTTTTTGGTATCCTTATGAATACATGAGACTGTAGCATTCATGCTTTCATTTGTTAAATTAAAAAATTATTATGATCAGTTAATATTAAATTAAAAATTTTAAATATGCCTATTCAACAAAATCTTTCTTAATCATTTAGTAGTTCTTCAACATTCTTTACAGCAGCAAACTAATTTTAATTATTTATAAATTTATTTAAATTCTGTTTTGGAGAAAAAATTTAAAATTATTTCCTACTTGAGATTTTATTTTATTAAAATTTTATTCTCAATAATATCACTTCAACATGAGACTTTTTAATTTTATACTACATTATATTAGCATTTGATATACATATCTAGCAAATATACTTGATCTGTATTTATTTGCTCTATTTTATTCCACATTGGTACTTGTAATTTTATCATCACTAAGCATCACATGATCATCATTTTTTATGCTTACACAAAGGCAGAACTTTCCATACAATAATGTCATTCGATGTAAGCCAGAATAATCAATAGATACAGGAAGGTTTTGTCTATTAAATTGCTATTCAGTGCCTACTTATCCAATATTCCCAGACTAGTTTCTCACTTGTAGCTTTCATCAGTGAGGAGTCTTGGATCTGAGAGCACAAACATCTAGATCTTAGGATTTAATGCAATTCTCCAACAGCCACCTTTTACCTTATTAGTTAACTAAAAAGCTTTGAACCCAAATGAAAACATATTAATGTTTTCAATTCAAGATCATTAGCTTGTATAGTCATATATTCCTGAACTCAATTCAGCATTATGCTTTTTGGTGTCTTTGAGTCTTTAATAACCACAGCTACCATAATTCTATTGGGCAGGATCAATGTTAAACCACTAACCATCACATGATTATCATTCTTTATGCTTAAACAAGCTGTTTACACAGAGTCAAAAGTCTCCATACAGTAGCTCCACTCACTGCAAGCCAGAATAATCAATGGTTGCTGGAGTATTACATTAGGTCCTAAGATATAGGTGCAGTGCTATCAGATTCAAGGTTCATCAGTGATAAAGTCACAAGCTAGAAACTAGTCTGGGGATATTGGATGAGTAGCTACTAGATAGGGATTTTATGCCAAAACTTTTCAGCACCTATTGTTTACTTTGGCTTGCACTGAATATGCTACTATATGGAGAGTTTTGCCTTTAGGTAATTTTATACTCTATTTGAATTCTGGATCAACTAACATTATTAGAATTTTACACTTTGATCATTATAGATGTAATTTTTATATGTTTCTTTCATTAAGTATAAATACTACTATCTATTTTGTTTTTATTTAAAATGTCAATAAGTTGAGGTGAGTGCCTAAAATATGATTTATTTTTTAATCTATTATTGTGCCATTTTATCAGCAAGTTTCTATCATAATTTATACTTTATTTTTATTATTGACAAACTCTGTTAATAAAAAGAATAATATTTAACCAAAACTATCCTTTCATAAAAATGCTTCTGAGTTTCCATTGAAATACAATTGATATTCATACTTTATTTCACCTAATGACAAGTTATTTTACATGGACACTGAATTCACAAAAATATAATAAATAAAAATAAATTCAAACTTTCAACAAACATGACATCCATGTGAGCATAAAACCACATATGAAATTTCAGGTAATTTACATCAAAATATTTTCCTTTTTAAAGTAGGACATACACCTTTATGAATAGAACCAAGAATTGAATATTTGGTAATTTTATTGTCTTAATAATAATTTCTTAGTGAGTGTTTAATAAGTAAGTAATATTTGGGCACACAATCAGAAACAAAATCTCTGGTAAATTCCCACTGAATATCAAAATCATTTTCTATTCAATAAGGTATAAAAAGCTTTTTAGAAAATAACAGAGAATCAAATATCTGGCACCTTAATTATTGTTAGCATCAATTTTTTATGAAACATAAAGTAATAACCAATATCTATGGACAAAGACAATTTTAATTCTCAACATGTTTAATCCATAATCAAATGTAATGTATGATATATACAATAAGCATTATATTATTTCCCCCAACAAAGAATTTTTGATATGAAATATTAAGTCTAGTTTCACTTTTCACTCACAAATTCACCAATATTTTTTCTTTTACCTTTTTTTTGTATTTTGCTTTCATGTCACAATGTTCCTTATATAATTTTGAATGATTTTGCCCATTAAATATTGCTTAATGGCTTCGAGTTGTATATTTGGTAATCCATATTTTAAATTCATTAATCTGTGCTATAAAATAGGTAAAACTCTCCATATAGGCGTGCCACCTTGTATTAACCAGAGTAATCAATGGATGCCAGAAGGCTTGTGCATAAAATCCCCATCTAGTGCCTACTCATCCAATATCCCCAGACTAGTTTCTGGCCTGTGGCCTTCATCAGTGAGGAGCTTTGGATATGAGAGCACTGTACCTAGGTCTTAGAATCTAATGCAACTCTCCAGCAGCCACCTTTTATCTCTACTTAACTACAAAACTATGAGAATGAAATTGGAAAACACAATATTTTCAATCTAAGCTAAATAGCTTACATAGTCATATGGATCTGAACTCAGTTCAGCACCCATACATTTTGGTGTCTTTGGCTCTTTAACAACCACAGCCACCACTATCCTATTAGGGAGGATTGGTGTTAAACCACTAAACATCACATGATCACCACCTCTTATGCTAGCAGATAACTGTTATTAAACAGGAAAAACTCTCCATACAAGCCTTCTGGCATCCATTAATTACTCTGGTTGGCATAGGGTGGCACTACTGTATGGAGAGTTTTGCTTGTTTAATAACAATTATGTGCTAGCATAAGAGCTGGTAATCATGTGATGTTTAATCTGCACTATAGATAGGCAATGAATGAAGAAGACACTTTTATATCACTTCATTGTCTTTTAGCAAGTTATTGTTTCATCATGTGTAAAGTCTATAATCTAATTGTATCTATTATTTGAACTTAGACTTTTCTATATAAATTATACAATAGCAAAAGATGGATCACTTGCATATTTATTTGTATATTAAACTTAAAATTTTATACATCACAAAGCTTTCTATCATGATTTTTCTTATTGTTCTTTTAAATGAGATTATATTTCAGTTTTAGATAAAAATTGAGTGAAAAGAATTTTCACTCTAAATATTGTAATCTTATAAGCAGAAGTAAAAAAAAAATGTAAACATAAAGAATAAATTTTGCTTTTATTGATATTTATTTCAATACTTATTATCTTTTCATTCCTCTTATCAATTAGTTTTGCTATTCTAACTTAGTTTATTCCATCACATGTATAAATAGCACTGCACACAATTTTTTTTAGTATTCACTAAAATCAATTATTCATTTTTTTATTTTGTTTGTCTCTGAAATATTTTATTAATTCTTTTCAATTTTTTTTCTTTCTATGCTTTTTCAATCTTTATTTAATATTTTTCATTTATTTATGAAACTTACTTTAATTTTTTCCATTATTTTGGAGTATTTACATTATCTGGACAAGTTATTTTGGTGAAAAACCCATGTTTATAAATGAGTTTAGTTTTACTAGCCTACAAATTATATTCTTTGACTTAAATTAAAACTCAATTTATAAACTATCATTGGCTCAATTGCTTTAACACTTTTATGAGACTATCCCTATTTTCTCTTTTTAATGCTCTTTCTATGCCTATTTTGCTATAATTAGTAAGATTTGTATCACCATGTTTTTTTAAATAGATATTTCTCCCTTCTCTTTTATTTTTTGAGATTTAACATAGAATCTGTTTTCTACAATGAGATGACTTTTCACATTTTTTTCTACCAATACATGTGGGAATTTTATTTTTTATGTTCATGTTCACTTTAAATGAACCATATTTTCAACAATTTATTTTTATCATGCTCAATGTCACCATCATATTCTGATGCAGTATCATTGGTATATGTTTTCTAGTTTATTCCAACAATACTTTGTGATCTTAAATGCACTCACTAAGAGTAATCAAACAAACAAATTAAAAAATACTTGGGTCTCTGGTAATTTAATGGAACATCTATAACCACCAAAATAAGCATTAACTACTTTTGGTCTGAGCAAATATTAAAGTATAATAAATAAGGGATTCACCTTCTCATAAACTAACAATACATGAAAAACAAAAATTACATTTATGACCAGAAATTTCTCTACAATGAATTATTAAAAAATACAATCTATTACCTTTTATCTATTATATCTGGCCTTGGCAACAAAAAATTATATCATAGATTTAAAACACTGAATTATCTATTGCATCTTTACATTTCTTTCAGCTGTATATTTTTATTGACCTTCTATGTTTATTTTTATATGGTTTAATTTCATATTTTTCACCCTGCTTCCTCTCAAGGGTATATATTTATCAGTACTCACAATGGGGAGTCATTTATATATTAGACAAATAATGTGATGTTGATTGAATGCACACTTTTTCAAATATTATTATACAGAGGTTAGGATAGCAACATTTATTAAAACTGATTGGTGATTTAAGATAGGCAATCAATCATAGACCTATTTAATTACTCTTTGTATTTACAAGAATGCAAATCTGAGATGAACATAAATTCTCAGTGATTACACGAGTAAAAAAAAAAATCAATCTTTTTTAATATCAACAAAAAAAAATTGAATAACAAATTAAAATTTATAAATGTATATAAGAATGTTTTAAAGAATTAAAATAAAATATATAAAATCTGCAATTATTTGCAAGTGATATCTAGATTTGATTTTTGAAATTAAGTAAAAAATAATGGAGTTCCTCCTTTAGTCATATATTATGGACAATAATAAAACAGTAAATAAATTTTTTAGCTTTATAATTACTATTTTATAAATTAAATGTTAAAATCAATTTTAAAATATGAAAGTTATTATAAACCCAACCAAAATATAAATACCATTAGTGGTACTAGTTTTGTATGTGCTTTCCACTATTTGGTTTTTAGGGGGACCCATTTAATTTAATATATAAAATAAATATGCATAAAAAGCATAAAGTATTCAGACCAAAATTTATTGTGGTTAATTGAAATATATTTTCATTGTATTTTAAACTAATATATTTGGAAAGTACCCTCCTTTATTTGAAACTGGATATAAAATGATAATACAAAACGTTCTTAATTTTTTTTCTTCAAGTAACTATTGCAAGAATTCAAATTGTTTTGTTTTAATCAACTAGCAAATGGGATATTTTATTCAAATAGATTGTATTTTAGTATTAAGAAAGTATAGCATTCCAATACAATTTTAAATGTAGGTTTTTATGTAGACAAACTTAAATAAAATAAAGTATACTTAAGTAATCAATTTATTCATATAGGTTTTTGTAATTAATTTAACTTTGTCGACTCACCGATCACTTTTAATTAAAAAGCAGTATTGAAGACATAGTGCTTTAAAATGTAAATAATGTGGTAATTAAAGAACTATAGCATTTTTTTTTGAAGTAACAAAAAGATAATAATTTCAGAAAAGCTTTTTACAATAAATTTAGTAATTGAATGTCTTAGTTACATGTCCAGTAATTTCTCCAATGCATTTGGGAAGTTTTTAATTCTTTTTAACTCTTTACTATATTTCTTACATCTCATTTTTTTCATTATTATTTATATTTAAAAACTATTAAATAAAATATTTTATCCACAAAAATGGACTTTAAAATAATAGATAGAATAAACAAACGTAATATAAACATGAATATATATATATATATATATATATATATATATATATAGTGATTATATATATACTATATATATATATATATATATATATATATATATAATAGTGATTATTTAAAACTTTTTGTACATCATTTAATCTGCTTTTTGCAAAAAAAAAATTGTCTCCTGAGATCATTATCATCATGTAAAATTATGGTTCTCAAGATGTTTATATATAATTAGAATTCTCTGATAAATGAGAAAAGAGAGGGAAAATGTCAAAAGAAAACAAGATGAGGTTTAATGATAAAAATTTCCAAAAATTTTATAACCTAATTCTTGAAATAATAACACATCTACGTATAATATGCTGATCATTCAGTTTATTTAATATCACATGACATTGTTTTCTAATTTCTTTTCACTAATCTTTTTTGTGAAAGACTTTTCCACCTTGTTTAATCATAATAGTCTTATTGTCTTTTATCTTGAGCCATATTCTTCTGGTAAAGCAATAAATATTGCAATTCTTTAAAGTGGTTTTGAGGGGACATACATAAGATAACAGAGAATGCTTTATTCTTAAAATACATTATCAAACTCACCATTAAATATATTTAGAATATAAATGCAACCTAAATATGCTCTTACAATAATGGGTCTATAACATTACATCATATAAATTAAGAAACATACTGTCATGATGTTTGCAATACATTATAGCAGATGAGCAATGATATTATACAGAAAAGTTAAAAAGTTATGCAATATGTTTACAATTTATCCAGTGCCATTACACTATTGGGTAGATGATTCAGTAAAATTATTTGTACTCGATAAAAAAAATTGTATTTAAATGGATACTGTTCTACACATGAGGGGTCAGAGTGCACTGGAGGTCAACATGGGTGTAACAACAATATTGGTATCATCATGGGATTTGGGCATTCTATCACCAGATTTTCCATGGGATGGATGGCTGAAGAGTTGGAGGTTGAAGTAGATTGAAGCCTGTCCATTAAAGTATAAAGATTTGCTATCTTCATATAAACTGAGCACTAATTATATATATATAGAAAATGATAATCTGGACCAGCTCATGAGTGCTGTTTCAGCATGAAATATGTATATTGGGGATTATTTATCTTTTCTACATGTATGTGATCATGTATATCAGTAGAATTACATAGTGTGGATAATTTGAAGGTTGCTTAAAAGTCTGATTATAAATGCCCTATATTTATATATTCATTTATAAATAAATAAACCATTTGATTGCTCTCTCAACCCTTCTAAGAATGTATGCAATAGGAATAAAAAAATGGAAAGGTTTTGTTAAGACTGATTATGGTTAAAACGCATCGTATATGTATATATACATGCATTAGATTATTACAAAATAATAATAGATTATCTGTTTCTTTTAAATAGTATAATTCAGTACTATTTGATATAATGCCACATTTTAAGTTTACAGTTTTGTGAATAAATATTTATTTTTCTGATATCAATCTTCTTCTTCTTCTTCTTCTCCTCTTCTTCTTCTTATTTTTTTTCTTCTTATTATTATTGTTATTATTATTTTATACGCTCATTATTTATAATTTTTGTAATGAATAAATTCAAAACATAATATTAAAGGAGGCACTATATTTTATAAAATAATTTGAAGTTAGTATTCAGAAAACATTTGTCTATTTAGGAAAAGTTTTTTGCTGCTATATAATAAGGTATAAAATTTATAATAAATAAAATTAGCATCATTGTATGTCACATAGAATTTACAATCTATTTAAAGCACTCACTATAACTTTCTTATAGCTGATTAGATTTAAAATAATAAAAAAAAACTTGTTATTACCAAATAGATATAAACATTAATAATATAATGTTCAATTAATAATAATAATAACAATAATAAATAATTTTAAATCAAATATTCATTTTTTTCCTAATTAAATGTAAAATAAGCTTCATTGTTAAACAGATATCTAAAAAATATTTTTTTTAAAATTTTACCTATTAATTTATTAAAAAAGATGTGCACAATCATTTATTTATGAATAAATAAATACCAATTTTCAGTTTATTTATCTTCTAGCCCATTTTAAATATTTAAGAATGCATACCTGCTAGAATAAATAAATAAACTATTAGAATTAATAAATGTTTATTGATAAATATTATTTATTTATAAATAAATTGAAAAATAAACTAGACAGATGTTTAAAAATCAATTTTTTTGTAAGACCCTCCCCCCATCTCAGCTTTCACACAATGAATTCAAGTACATACTTTTTACTTTTTAATGAATTTTATAATAAATCAATCATTTATTCACTTCTACTTATTATACGGCCATTATTAAACTAGCTTTAATTACTTATACTTTGTGTTTTTTTTTCAGGTGTTAGCATAGACATATAAATGCTAATTATGAAATAAATAAAAGAAGAATAGCAAAATGAATTGCATGAAGCTTTTATGTGTTGTCTTATTTTCAATAATAATTTTGTTTGCAATTTCCCAATCGTGAGATAAGTTTTAAAAACCTAAAAGTATTCTTTAATAAGAGTTTAATAATATATGATTATTATGATATAAATATAGATTTGATAATATTATATAATACATTGTCATATAAAAATAGCTCATCTTAATATTTGTTGGCATTGAATATATTGATTATTTACCTATCCTGATTAAACAATATATATTAAAAAGTACTATTATGTTTTAGAAATTACCTTCTGTGTTTGAAAGTGAGAATATTTATTTAATTAAAAATCTACAAAGCGTATGTGCATTAGCTTTATGGCTGATTATTAATATTACAGTTTATAAACATAGTGCTATATAAAATAAATATTTCATTTATATATATAATAAAATATATAATTCAATGGTTTTATTGCTCAGGATTTATAAGATGTTTGAAAGTAAAAAAAAAAAACTGGAATGGATGTGAGGAATTTATGCTGCGAAGACTGGTCATACAAGACATATATAAATAAACACACACTCGTATATATACATTTAAAATATTTGCAAGTTTTATTAGTGACTTTTACATTATAATTTTTGAATTTTATAATACTGCAATATTTTTATGTCATTAATTTATTATCTTATGAGGAACACATCTCTGTATTATTTAACCTTAATAATATACACATAGATGAAACTTATATGCTTAGAATCCTGCAAAAATGATGTAATATGATGATATATTCTACGGAAAAGCAACTTTTTTTAAAAAAAAAAAAAACATTAAATGATTAATAGTTTATTGATATTTAGGTAAATAATAAATATTAAATTATATTTTTAAAAAAATCATTTTGTATTACTATTTTTATTTATGACATTATTTTGCCTTCAATAATGGAAATAAAACTTACTATTTTAGAAATAATATTTTTAGCAAAATATTATTGATAAAATACTACAATATTGTATTTTTTTTTTTTAAGAAAAAAAATATTGGAATTATTTTATTTGCAAATATTATTACAGAATATTGTAAAACCTATAATAATATCACAAATATAATTCTCTAATTTACATATCTATGGCTTGAAAATTTGAAATATATTTTTATTAGTTATGGGATTATCACAAATTCTAAATATAACATTATCTGATAAAAAAAATTGTCTCCTTATTTAATCTTAATATTTTTTACAATTTTTTACCAATTTCAGTTTTTTCTTTTTTACAAACTTTTCTTTTTTTTTTCAGTTGTGTGATTAATTATTCATATTCATCATAAATATTCTCCTTAAGAATATTAATTTACTGATAAAAATATACTAATTAGGTTAACAACTCAACAATGCTTTATCAAGCACATGTAATACCTCAATTCAAAGCACAAGATAGAGTCTTTGAAAAGATAAGAATGAATCAACTTATTCTTTTTACCCAAATTCATTTATATAGGCCAATTTTAAGTATTTTGAAATGAGAGTGTGAAGATCTTAATTTAATCACATTACTTTTTTTTTTTTTTCATATGTCATAGCATCGGCCGGGACACGAACCCACATCCATCTGCAATCAACTACTTGCTTGCAAGGTGGGTGCGATGACCTCTCAGCTAACAATGCTTGACTGCATTACTTCTTTTAAAGCTATATTTTTAATTATTGACATTCACAAAATTTTTCAATTTATTGTTTTTCAACGTTAGATAAAATAGCAAAATATATAAATACACACACTTTCTAGCAGTTAATATTATATACTGTAACAGTTTTACTATTTACTATTCCCTCAAGCAAGAAGCAACTCACAAATTATCTTTCATGTCTGCATTCCTGATTGAACCCCGAAGCAATACGAACATATTACTCTGTTATTTTTACCAATCAGGAACTCCCGACTGCTAGACAAAGCCATTTTTTTAGGAATGAGTTAATAGGCCTCCATCACTTGAAATATATTATTTATTTATTTTTAGATTACCAACAATACAAGTAGAATAAATGAATATACAGCCATTTCTATTTATTTCTTTTTTTAAAAAATAAAGTCCCATTAACCTTTAATAAACTAAGATTTATTTTAACCCCCATAGTTTGTTCACTTGGTGAAATAGGAATTAAGCAAGACAAACAATTTTAATAGTAATAACACATTTAATAAAATCACAAATTAAATAATATAAACAATATCACATGACCATAAAAAATGTAAAGAAATACGTAAAATATTAAATTAATATAATTAATTCTATTAATGAATATGTAGCAAATGTCTCGTATCAGAAGAAATTGTTCTTTTTCAAAACCTTTTCCCAGAAACAATGTTCTTACTTCTTTCAAATATAGTGCAACTCAAATTATTGCTTAGTTTTATTTATCTTTTCTTTAAATAATGTAACACAAAATCAAAAATGCATGCATGTTTGATACTATAAATCATTTACCTAGGATTTGAAGTTATATTGAGCACTCTATGACCATCTTGTGGGAGTCAATCCACTTCTTTTTCAGAGATGGCTAGTCCTTCTGTGTACACTTCAGCTGAATAGGTCCTTCCATACTCACTTCTTATGAAGGGATCGTGCTTGATATAATTTGTTGTCTCTAGTTTAATTCCCAATTCCTGTTTTTGTATCTCTTGGTTATATAACTTCTTTGGACATAGCAGCAGACAGAGTGGCAAATTTATTTAACAGATGATACAGCAGATGTTATTCCATTGAGAGTTAGAGGTCAGGTGGGCTGAAATGAACCAACATCCCTCTAGGGCCACCAGCCATGCATCCCAAAGTTAATACATGTGCTAATATGTTTAATTTCTTTTTTTTAAATACTGATCTCACATATT
Source organism: Epiperipatus broadwayi (assembly GCA_028023455.1). Taxonomy (NCBI): domain Eukaryota; kingdom Metazoa; phylum Onychophora; class Udeonychophora; order Euonychophora; family Peripatidae; genus Epiperipatus; species Epiperipatus broadwayi. Next base: position 165 of record JAQFVV010007149.1, on the reverse strand, counting down.
ATAAGTTCTTCATTTCAACAAAAAATTTTATTAGTAATAAATAGTGATTACTTTTTGATAATGGATAAGTTAATGAATAAATTGTACAATAATATTATAAAAAGTTCTGATTAACATATGGCTAGAATATGTTAGTTAGTAGTTGTTATACACTTATGTGGTTAG